>CM051709.1:11195428-11322928 GCA_028022725.1 Lycodopsis pacificus
CTATTTTTATAAAATACAGAATATGCCAAAATGTAGTCTTTTCTCATGCAGTGAAATAAACAACATGAAGTTGGTTATTTTTGGGACTGTTAATTGCTCTGATCTGTGGTTGGGAGGAAACGAGGTCCCTCAATTTCCATCATCAAGCCTGCTGGTACACATATCTCCTTATCATAAGAACCTGACTGATGGTGGATTAGTGTTGCCAATACTGATATTAGGGAGTAAAAAAATGAAACAAGTTTTTTTTTTTTTTGCAATGATCCCTCACATATGTGATATTTTACAGTTTAGTACATTTTATCATCCAAAATGATATCGGTGCAAACTTCAGAGGGAATTAGAGATGCACCGAAAAAAGAAGCGAGAGCGTGGAGTATAAAGAGAGCTGGATACAGCGTTGGAGGCGGCGCCTGTGATCCAGAGTTTTTTTATTGCCCTTGTGGCGCTGTAAGTGTGTTCATGGAAGCCAGACACAATGTGCAACCTGTCCACAGTCTGGGCACGAGCAGGACCCCCGACAGGCCCGAGTGACTGTATTGACGAGCTATAGCCGGTTAGCTACCTCGCTAGCAGAGTGCATGGTCATTGTTTCATCACTTTCCCGGCAATGTATTTCGCAAACTAGTTAGCGCTTTGCTGTGAAGACACCGCTTGACTCGGCACCACCGTCTGCTCAGCTGTGATGCTGTGAGGCCCACGTTTCCCATCATGGCTGCCTAGTGCACGACTGCGTAGTTTAAGCTTGCTGGTTTTATGTTCCAAAATGCGAATGTTACTTTTTGTTAGCGTTTGTAATGTGTCTGTTCAGAACATGTTGGTGATTCTTTTGATTGTGCTGGTTTCTAAGCGTTACTGAGGACTTCTTATCAAGCCGATTTTGTGGATTTGCACACGAGAACCGAGTAGGAACACCAGAACTGACCAAAATGGCCTAAATAGTGCTTGGCTAAGATGGAAAAAGATGCTTCAATTAAATGACGATGCAGCACTGGCTTCTGCTTCCTTTTCTCTCCTTTTGATGTCCGGCAGTGCTGACGCAGCACAGTCTTGCATCAACAATCTTTGCCATCTTAGCGTTTAGCTGTTCCACGCCATCTAGTCTCCTCAATTGATCGGTGCAGGATTGGTGGCCTTTGATTCCGAATCAAACCGAATAACAACGGCTGTTTCAGTCACGTTTACAGGATTTTGAAAAGGTCGAGAGCTCAACAAAGGTGGTGATGAACGCACACGTTCAGGAAAAGGTTGAGTCATGTTTCTGCCTCCTCTCTTTTTGCGCTGTATTTCGGTTTTATGGATCTAGACCTCTAGGGCGGCTTTAAGTCAAGATTTTAATCTTCAAACTCGCCTGCAAATCTTTCTGGCATTTTCTGAACAGACCTCTACCTCAAAAACGAACTCCGAAGCATGTGCGAAAGGTATTTTAGCAGTATGGGATTACTTGAGAGCTCCTCTATCAGTGTATTCCCCAAAATAATTGGTGCGAACAGCAATTACAGGTCGAATATTACAGATATCTGTTGCACAGCTGCACTGTCTCTCTCTGTATGCATGTGTGAAACATATCAGCCTCTCTGGACATCTGTGTTTGTGTGTAGCTGGATTTACTGTGTAGGAGTGTGTCTTTATGTCCATCTCTCAATTAACGCCGGAGACTTTAGCCAAGAGAAGTGAGCAGATGTGCAGGAAATTCAAAAAGGTGTGTGTGTGTGTGTGTGCAGAGGCCACGCAATTATCTTAGACATGCATCAGATTCGGGGCTGGAGCTCTCTGCCCTAAGAGCACCTATCAGGTAACGCAGAGGCAGAGAAACACACATCCCATCACCCTGCCACTCCCACTCCCACACACATGCCCCATCTCGGAGCTGCGCTACCGGGTGCCGGGGCTCGGCTAATTGAACATAGCTCATTGATTGTCTGGTTACCTGAGATAGGAAGCGCTTGGAAATCTATTGCGACTGGCCACGGGGAGATGGTGATGTTGTGCCCGTGTGTGTGTGTGTGTGTGTGTAGCGGAGGAGACAGATTTCTGGGATTTTGGACGTTGACGGTGAGACTGAAGCGAGCCCAGTGTGTGTGTGTGTGTGTGTGTGTGTGTGTGTGTGTGTGTGTGTGTGTGTGTGTGTGTGTCTCTGTTCCTACAGATAGATTTCAGCTCTTGTCTATTACCGAGTCAGAAAGCCAGGCGATGTTGGTGTTTGTCTGGTGTGTTTGTCAGGTGGTGTTTGTCTGCATCTTGTAACATTCTACCGATAACGGGCACGGATGCATGAAAACAATCATTCAATTTCCATCACTTTGCCCTGACCACAGAGTCTGGACCTTCACATTCTCTGTGACTCATTCAACCCCCAAAATAGTAATAATAATAATAATAATAATACCCCCAAGTGTTTTTCAATCAAACTTGTGAATGAACTTTTCAAATGAAACCGCTTAACGAGCAACAGCCTGATTAGAAAATCTGACGGCGTGTCATCCATGTTAACGGCATACTCCTGCTCAACACGTACGTTGGTCAACAATCATAGCAGACAAGCCACCTGCTGTGCATTTATGGTGTTGTATTAATGTGACGCAAAATGTCGATTTAAAAAAAAAAAAATAATTTAAATCCCCAATGGAATCAAAATGTAGCCTGTTGTCTGTCTTCAGTGGGGTCTTTGTTCCATTTTGAAATTTCTGCCACTGAGAGTGTTGCCGCATTTGCTCGGAAGGGACAATGTTTTTCCCTCAGTATCTCTAAAATGGCTTGTTGTTGGCATTACTTGCGTTCTGTAGTGAAACCAACCGATACAGATTTTCCGTGGTGCTGTGTTTTTTTTTGTTTTTTTTCCCGACTGCAGACGTGATATAAAAGCTGCCGGAGGGAACTTCCTCCTTCCTGTTTGGTGACACAGTGAAAGCATTCACATCTACCTACCCCCAGGAGCGTGGAGAGACAGATACAAGAGTATCTCTGTCTAAGTATCCGGAAGTGTGTGTGTGTGTGTGTGTGTGTGTGTGTGTGTGTGTGTGTGTGTGTGTGTGTGTGTGGTGAGCTCTGCTGATGGGAACAAGGGATGGGAATGAATGAATAGAGGGGGTGATGAGAAGCATCTCTCGGCAGATTAGGACAGATTGTTTTCCCAATAAAAAGAAGAACATTCTCTTCTTTCTCTTAGTTATTCTCCCTGGGAGACGGAAACTGACTGAGGGTCAGCTGTGGGAGTTGGACTGCAGGGTGTCTGTGTTTATGCGTGTGTGTGTGTGTGTGTGTGTGTATATACATCTGTGTCTGTGTGAAACGGCTTGCTTTTGCATATTCAGGAGCAAAACGTTGCTCAAAGTCTCGTGACTTTTTTTCAGTTTGAGATTTTCAATTCTTTATTTAAATATTCGACACAAATCCATCGACGATACCAGAGTCAAGATGCCGGAGCTTCGGCATTGCTCGCAAACAACACACACGCTTTCCTGCACACCCATTATTATCTGAGCAATCCATATGTTTCTATTATTACCCACATGATTCATATCTTCACAGGAAGACATTGACCCCGGTTATCTCAGTCACAGAGCTCGGGAACCCTGCTTCAGTATGCAGGAGGGTGTGTGTGTGTGTGTGTGTGTGTGTGTGTGTGTGTGTGTGTGTGTGTGTGTGTGTGTATGAGCTTTAATCAATGCAATGATCACCGTGTGTGTGTGTGTGTGTGAGTGAGTGTGAGAGAGAGAGAAAGTGATGCATAACACAATGTTTCTGGATCACACATATTTTCGTGGCTGCACACGGAGACAGTGTGGGATTAGGTGGAATCCATTAGCTGCATTATCAGTGTGCCACATCGGCACTTTTTTTAAAAGCAGCCCTCTTCCCCCCCCCCCCCCCCCATGATGCACTGACCGTTTGGTAATGATGGGTTTCGGCGGAGCTTCTCTTGAGAGGAAGCTAATATTTTCAGACACGACGTGGAGAGTCACAGCTGCAAGTATACTGCACACTGCAGTGAAAATCGAGATTTGAGAGGGTGCATGGAGAGACTCCTGAATGACAGAATGAGACGATGTTTTGAGGACACCAGGAACTGTGTCCCCGGATTATAGCAGCGGGAGTTTCCTTTGCTCTCTATCTTCAAAGGTGTGCATCAGTTTAATGATGCAAACTCAAACTGAGAGCAGGGTAAACGGCAGCACCTGGGTCTGTGTGCACGTGCCACGTGCACTGAACATGTGCTTGTATACTTTGTAAAGACCGTTGACCGTGTTCTTGTTCTGCTATTCTCTTCTCAGGCCTTTGCAGGGAATTCTCTTTTGACGAAGGGCTAATTTAATGCATCATTTTATCATCAGTGTTTTTTTTGTACTTTCTACAGATCCCAGAATTAATCCCATGTCTCCAGAGAATGGTAGAAACATCAAAGTTAAAGCAAATGTGCGACAGTTGTTTTTCTGGAGCAAGTCAAAAACCTCTGTCTGTTGAGCCAAAACACACAGCAGGTCTTGCTGTTGCATTCTGGTCCGTTGAGCCAACTGAACGTGCTCTATGATCTATTCCCTCTCTAAAATGTGTGTAAGCTTGATCCTTCACTGTGTTTTAAAACACAGTTTAAATGTGAATTTCTCTTTTTCAGTTTAGGTTTGTAAAACGATGTGAAATAAATCAAATCCACCGACGGTTAGGAAAGAACCAGGTTGTATACGTGTTTTTTTGTGATCCAGGCTGAAGTACCAGAAGTAGAAGCACTGTTGATGTTTATATCCTCCCATCATTACCAATCGTAGAAGAACTTTCCCCTCATGTGAAACACCCGATTCCCAGTGAGCAGATGCTGTTTCAGTGCTATTGAGCAAAGCACCGAAATGCCCGGAGGAGCCGGGGGAAGACCTCAAACATCGCCAGGCTTCCTGCTAAAGCTGTCTGGTTAAATAAAGGTTGAAGCACTTCTTTGCTTTTGGTTCCCCCGTTCCAGCGTTTGAGCATGTAATCCTCTCACATTCATATTTCATTACCCGCCATTAAATATGAATGCAGTTTTGGAGACATCACATGCCCACAAACTGACCCACGATACCATTTTAGCGCCAAATCAGTTTTCACCTTTCAGCACTGTGTTCCCACATCTCTCTGTGTAGGAGTATGATGTTTGATCTTACAGTGGAGTAAAAGCACCTTTTTGGCGTAATGTACTGACTATTTAAATCCATTGCATGAAGATATGTCTTTTTTTAATACAAAGTTATTTCACTTGCAAACAAATCGAATGACTGAATTGCGTTTAGAAATGTGAGATGCGCCCACGTGTATATATATCCCCCCCCCCCGGCAGCTTTCCAGCCATCTTCCTTTCATACCCTTCGTTCATATTCACTCTCTACAATGGAAGGCCTTTATTATCTTAAAGTAGATCAAATAAAGCATAGCTATAGCAGACTGGCTGCTCATGCAACGATAGCGGCTCAATTTGAACGACACTTCATTGCGGCGTCTCACCGCTGCATTCTCCGCTTCGAAACAAAGCGTTTCCTCACTTGATTTGTTCTAATTAAAACACTTATTAGATGCCCCGCAGACAACATCGTGAACTGTTTCCCACCCGTGTGCCTGCAATTTCATTAATATATCCCTAGATGCGAGGAATCATTTCTTTCACATTTTATTAGTTTTCTTCCTTTAAAACCCCCCCCCCCCCCCCCCCCCCCAGAAATCAATTAGAAGTGCTTGAATGCTCGTAGAACGACTACTCCACAATGTTTGCCAACTTTTCAGTGCCAGTCCTTGTTATTCTTGCCTGCGTATCCCTCGCTATGAAACTATGTTCATCTTTCCGACTGTATATAATTTTTTGCTTTATCCAATATGCATTTAGATGTGTTTATACAGGCTGCCAACTGTTTGCTGGCTCTCCAGTGCCAGCACGTCGGTGCCAGGCTTTCGCAATCCCCTCCCGTTTGCCGTCCCCGTGAACGACTTTTTTTTTTATTTTTTTGTGCTTTTATATGATTGTATTTTATACAATATACAATTAGGGCGGTTTGTTATTGGCTGTCAGACCCAGCACTGGCAAGTGTGTAACTCAGTGTTGGGCTATTGCGTTGCCAGCTTCATTTGTCTATGATCTCTCTGTGGACTCGTGAAATAGTTTTTGTTTTCCCACGATTTTGCTCAACAAAATATGTTCTTCTCTTTAGTGCCAATATGTGCTGCTGTTACCGTTTGCCCCCCCCCCCCCCCCCCCCCGCGCCCTTCTACAATCTCCATACCTTTCCCAGAAGCAGTTCATTTTGAGAATGTAGTTTTATTTCCTGCATCTTATATCTGTTTTAGATATTCAAATCTATGTTTTTCCTTTGAACGGGAGGAAAACAGTTTAAATTGAGAGTAGACAGTGGGAGTGGAGGTTGAGGGAACATGTGGTGGCAGCTTACGTTGACCTTTTATGGCATTCTCATAAAAATGGTCCATATCTCCAATTTGAAGCAAGAACAAATGACTCAAGTCACTCATTTAGATGTAAACTACAAACCAGCTGGGTCAGACTCCCCGCTCTGACCTCCCATAATCCTCGTCGTCTCATTCGCCCAAGCAGCGCTTCAGCTCTGATTTAGCACCTCTTCCCATTCACAATCTCATTAATTTCCCTCGCTCTTTGTGCCGCTTGGTCTCGAGGGAGCTCACCGCCGCCCAGGCTCCTCTCTCTGCCAGGTGATTAAGATTCTCTCTGGTGATTCTCTGCAGGGCTCCTCTGCGTGATCCAGAAAGACTCTCCTCTGCTGGTGGATGGTTGTGCACTTGAACACGTGGCATGGCAGAGTATTTTCGTTCAAATAAGACGATCTTCATAAGGCTTGCTGATACTTTTCAACTCACCCCTTGCGTCACTGCCTCATGGTTCTTTTTAATTTTTTTCCTTATCACTGAAAAAGTCTGCTTCGTACCATTTTGTGAACAGATTTATATTTCCTACCTGTGTGTCCGTGCATCACTGTATCAGCTCTGTGCATCCTGTGTCACACAATGAGGGCAGCGTGCCAAGGGGCTATCCAGCCTTTGCCAGCTCGGTGACCAGTTATTGGTCATTCACCACAGGGTTGTACCTGAATTTGCAGGACGCGCACACGCACAACAACCACAAAAGCCATAGAGCGTGCAGAAAGGACAAACGCACTCAGTGGTGCCGGATGAAGCTCGTGAAGAGGAGATTTCCGCCCCGGTGCTGTCGGGATAAATATGTGCCATACATGTGTGGGTGTGTTTGTGGTTGGGGAAGCACTGTGGTTTTGTCATACTGCAGTGCGGTTGTTGTGTAGTCACAGTGTGTATCTGTGATTGCGAGAATTTATCCACTATACTGCCACATTGTACTGTAGTTGTCTTTCCAATAAGTGTACTATCCTTTGAGCCTGTGTGTGTGTGTGTGTGTGTGTGTCCATGCAGTGCGTCCCCCTCATGTAAAACCTCTTCACAGCAATTTTAAATAAGAGAAAAATCCAATTCGTATATCGTCTTCAATACCGTCCTCTTCAGCTGTAGGAGGGGAAAACAAACAAATAAAAGCAAGTGCCAATGCATCCTAATGCCTGCCCTGAGTAGCCAACACATACACACTCATACGCACACACACACACACACTCATTCGCTCTCTCATTCCCTCTTGTCTGCCAGCCTGCCGGCAGAAGTGTTTGTCTACAAAGGAAATGGAATTTGATGATGGAAGTACCCTTGAAGCGGAGACGCGAGCACACACTCATACACACACACACACACACACACACACACACACACACACACACACACACACACACACACACACACACACACAGCTCCTAAATTTCACTGACATGGCAATATGACAGAAAATGTGGTTTTTTTTCCTCAGCGTGGCGGCAGGCATCAGTGGCTGTGCTCTCGGGGAGATGAGTGATGGGCGGATAGAAGTGCTGGTGGAGGAGAGAGATGCTGCTAGGAGAGATATTGAGAGAGAGAGAGAGAGGGGGGGGGGGGGGTAAGAGATATCAGTAGAAGAAAAACAGGTGGGGGGGAAGTGGAATAAAGACCAGGAAGGAGGTCAAGAGGATTGGGGAGCTGTTTAAAGAAAAGGAGGAACGCATCCGGAAAGTGAGGGATGGGAAGAGGAAGAGGAGGTAATGAGAGCAGAAAGGTGTGAGATAACAGAGATGGTTGAAAGGAAAAGCTAAATGGAGAAGGGAAAGCTTGACAATTGCTTTCTCCAGGATAACAAATGAAAAAAAAATGCTTTGTACGCACTTAATGCAAAACTCGCCGTCGCATAACGCACCTCGAGTGAAAAGATGTTCTACACAATGAAAGAAGAAAGTGTTCAAATGTCACAAAACCTTTGACAGAGGATTTGGGAATGCAGCATTGATTATGTATGACGACCAAATGGCCGCTGATCAAAATCCCACATGCTGCATCTTGTGTGTTTAGGGTGACACAATCCCCAGTCCATGCAAAATGCATCCAGAAGGTCAGCTTAAGATAGTATCGGTTGTTAGCAGTCTGAGTTCGCCAAATCGGCCCAAAGTTACAGTATTTCTAGAACAAAATCCCTCTTTGTGTTTCCACAGACAGACTAGACTTGTGAAACAAACATTTGATAGTTCCAGGTTCAAATGGGACAATTTTCCTTGTTGTAAATTGATTTTTTTGTTGTCGTTCAGACCAGTGCTCAGGCCGAATTTGTCATTTGATGACATCACCGTGGGCTGTAGAAAATTGTCCGGCATTTTTTTCACAGTTTTCCTAAACCTACCCTTAAAAATGTGTCTCAGTAAAAGCCACAACATTGCTTAACAGTAGTACAAGTATACACGAGTCATTCGTTATGTAGTCAGTAATCTCTTCTTTCACAGTTTGCACGGTCTCATATCTGAAAGAACATGTCTCATGCCTATTTTCCTGTTTTGCTTTTCTGCCTTACTCTGTGTTTCCACCGTCCTAAGTACAGTATACGTTGGCCAGATTGCCTTGTGAAATGCCTGCACCACATTTTTGTGCACTTACCTCCCCACAGATTAGCATTCAAGATAAAACACTCAAATAAAGCTGAGTAATCCAAAGATAGCGACCCTCCGAGGTTACAATGAGACAGGCCCCGTCAGCGCACACATCACCGAGTGGTAATAGCGTGTTGTGCCAGCGGCAGACTTCTTTCCTTCGGTTTGGGGATTACACTTCGCATGCCAAGATCAAACTGGAAGTGGGCAAGGTGGTATCCTTGAGATGTGTAAGACCTTACGGCAGCACGGATTATTCAGGGCTCTAGTCGTCACACAGAAAAGAGCTTCCCCGACTCATTTCATTTCTGTTCATCAGCTCTTCCTCCAAATAGCTCTCCACGTGAACTTTTCTATTTTGATCAATAATGCACTGCTGCAGTTTGCCTGTTAAGGTCGAGGCAGTAAAAAAAAAAAAAAAAAAAAAAAAGGCCATGACAGGATAAGATGTAATAAGATGCAAGTGTTACCAGAGGGAGCGAAAGAAAGGAAGCAAAGCTCTTTGGGCGAGAAGGGGGTGGAGTCAGGGAGAGGAGAGGAGAAGGGGAGGAGACAGGAAAAGATGGATGATGAAAGACAGAAGTACACACACATACACATGCTCACACACACTCACACACACACACTGGCAATGCAGGGGACAGGAGGTGCTATTTTGTACTCTATCATAACACTGTGCTGGCCGCCGGCTTAGCCTAACTCTCCACAGACGCATCTGTTAATCTGCTGTCTCTGCCCCTTTATCCCTCCTCCCCATCTCTTCACCGCCATATGCATCTCTTTTATCTACCCTTTTCTGTCTCTCCTGGCCTCAATCCATCTTTACTCACTGTTCCTCCTTTCCATCCTGACAGCGTTCCTTAGCCTTAGCCCTTTAGCAACCGGCAGCAGTGCCCAAACGTATACTTATCGTCAATGAATGTCCTACGTATATCCAAATGTGATTTTGAGCTGTGGCCTCTCCCCGGAATGTCCAGTAAGTCATCTGGATGTCTTTGTCCACTTCTCCTAATTGGTATCTGATATAGATTGACCGTTCTAATGGAAATCAATAAGGGATAATGACATTTACCCGGATTGACCTCATCAAACAAAATGACTGCTGCATATTGCCGTTACCAGCCTCCTATCACAGTGAGTATACGCCGTTTTGCAGTTGGCCTTTGCGTCAATAACGGTATCGGCGGAGCGGGCGTGTTACTGTTGGCTCTCCCAATTATGAGTGTCGGCTTCAATTAGCTGAGACAACACACTTATTGATCAGACTCCGCCGGCCGTTTGCTCTGAGACATGCTCCTCCTCCTCGGAGGCCATTCAACAAGCGTCACAGCAGCCTGAATTAAATACTCCCACGCAACTCCAGCACAATGTTGGTGTCACACACCCCCATCAGAGACTTTAGCTCTTGAATTTATTGTCAATTAATTATTTCATTTCATTTTAAATAATTGCTGTGATTAAAAGAAAATAAGTCTTGGCATTACTGGTTTTAAAAATGCTTTATAAGCTGCTTAGAGCAACAGTTGCTTTACTGAACAGTTGCTTGAACGCATCATGATGCAAGTCAATGCAACCTCCGGTAATGTCAGCTGTTGGGAATGTCGGGACTGTGCCAGGGGAGAAACCCTGGCGCAGTCGGCAGACGAGCCGGTCAATGCGATCAGCAAAAAATATAGGAAATTTGAGGCCAATCGGCTCCCTCCGTCACTCATCGACATCTCTTACTTTTGCAGTCAGCGACTCACAAAACTGTCACAAACACACACACGTGCATGCCACAGACTCTTCCCACCCCTTCCTCCAGCCTCTGCCATGTCTCTCCAGAGGTCAGTAACAACCTGCACTCCTCTCTAGATCAATAGGTCATGTCATTATGCTGCCGGTGGAGTTTCCACCACGACCCAGCGCAACCTCCCGGGACTGTTTCTGCACACTAATGACCGTAAGCACACAGATGCACAAACACATACGCAATGCAAGGCCACCGTTGTCTGTTAGGGATGCTATTTTCTCTGCAAGTTCATGACTGGTCATACTGATGACCCTGCTTATGATGATGATGTTGACAGCTATGTTTTTCAAACACATTTTGGTCAGTTTGGTAGTATTGATTGTGGGAGATGAGAAAAAAACAACCAAACGGGTCGGTAATGGTCGAATGCCCTGCAGAACCCTTATTTCTCATAATGGCTGCACATTAAGGCGCTCAGCTCTGGACATCAAGTACTTATCTAGGAATGGAGACTAGTACTGTATACTGATGTGTTTTTACTGTACAGTAATTAAGTAGCAAACAGATTTCATATTGTGAATATTTGTGTCTATACTGATGAATGATGGACTGGACTTGTATCGGGCTTTTCTAGTCTTTCTGACCACTCAAAGCGCTTTCACACTGCTTGTCGTCCTTCACACACTGAAGGAGGGAGCTACAATACCACCTGCCCATCACACTATCGCATTCAGACACATCGACATGCGACTAGCGGAGCCGGGGTTCGAACCGCCGATCATCTGATTGATGGACGACCCTGCTAAATAAATATTGTATACTTTGAAACTTTCATTCAAAGTCCCATGCTGGCTTTCGCTTGAAGGAAGGAGGGCAGAGTTGGAGAAATGGTCATCCAGCAGCAGCACTCGAGTTGAGGCGGCGAAGCCCAGTGCGACGCGCCAGTGTGTGTGTGTGTGTGTTGTGTTTTGCTTTTTAAAAGGTGTTCCAGCCTCCTCCCTGGAGCAGAGTGGGGTTGGAGGGTTTTTTTGCTGGGGGGAAATCACCAGCCAGGCTGAACTAATGGCCCCCGACCGGGGGGAAAGAGGCTGAGAGGAGTAGAGGGAGGGTAACTTAGGAGGGGTTGTGAGGGGGCAAAGAAGGGGACGGAGAGGTGGCCGGGTGGGAGAGGGAAGTGGAGAGAGAGAGAGGACGGATGGCTGGATTGAAGGAGGGAACTAAGAGGGAAGAAGGGATGGATGGATGACAGAAAGCAGAGAAGGAGTTCCAGCATTCCTGTGAGAGAAAGAGAGAACGGCAGAAGTGGTTAGATTGGAAGTTTGTTCGCAGAGATGGGAGAAGAGGGTTTTATGTTGGAGAGACACTTTCAGAAAGTTTCAGTCATTGAAAAGAGGGATTCTTTTCATCCTCAGCCTGCCTGAAGAAACAGGACAGAAACCAGTCCACCCCACCTTGCACCTCAGTTTGCTTGGCTACAATCTGGAGGTGCAGCATGAGAATAAGCACATTATCAGGGGGCCTTGTTGATGGCGCTGAGCAAGTCATCTCTCACCTTTCCTAGCTTTTGCTTCATGTGATTTATTTTAAATTTTTTTCATTCTCTCCACGTCTCGCTTTGATTCCCACCTTTCCTGCTGTATGCACATTCCTTTTCTCACTGTTTTGACACTCATCTCTGATGACACAGCGACCTGTGATCCGCCTGCAGCCCTAAAGGGGCGCTGTACTGCACGTTTGTCTGTAGGGTTGGAGCGTGCCTTCGCTTTGAAACATGCGCGGTTGTTTGTGTATGTGGGACTCGGAAAGATGGAATTCAATATTTTCTGTTTTTTTTTGAGTGGCCTGCTGACGGTGAGGTGATCTGCATTATTGACTTCTATGTCCCTCTGTGTCACCTTTTTTGTAATCATTTAACAATAAGATATTATAAGTGTGGTGACATACAGCACATAGTGGTGGGCGATATATAACTTTTCATGGTATTTGACAATTACTTTGTCGTGTCCAATTTTTTATTTGATATGCAGTTTATGTCGTACAATTATATATTATTACTGTAGTCCTTTTTGTGGAAATGTACATGAGAAAATGTGTTTAGATACAAGTCAAGAAAGCCCTTCATATACGGTATTATATCTATATCTTCTTTTTATCACTGTGTGTGTGTGTGTGTGTGTGTGTGTGTGTGTTTTAATGAGGCTTTCACACATTTCTTCTTGCTGTTGTTCAAAGAGATGAATAGGAATACCAAAAAGTAGCAAGCACTCATCATTTATTAGAAATGCGCAGGTGTTTTGAGGCCAAAAAATCCCAAAAGGATGCTCTGTATCTTTTTCTTTTCTCTCTCATTTTCACCTCGTATGCGGTCCTTGGAAAACAAAATACTCGTCGACTGAGCATTGATCAGATGTCTTTAAACTCCTGAGTCGAGGTCAGACAAAAGTCTCCTTGTGTGGGGATCACTATAAGCTTTTTCGAGGTCTTTGCACTGATGAAGCTTTATATTCGCCAAGAAAGGTTCTTGGTCGACAGACACTTGTAGTACGACAATCCACTCTGCAGGGCTTTAACAAAAATATAGCATCGACCTGAATATGATCACTGCTGTTCTTTGAATTTTATATAATTTGGCAGCAAATTGAGAACTGCCTTGATGCCGAATCAGTCCTCCTGTCTTAAAAGCCTGGTACATCTTGACATTGACAGAGATACCTCATGACAAACTAAACCCCCTTTCAAGCGACTAATATTGACTTACAAATAAAGCAAACTTACCGAAAATAACTAATCGCTTATGCTTAATGCAAATCTGGCGTCCTCTAAAAATCATTGTCCTCTGGTGTCTGTCCTGCTGAAGTTTCCTCGAGCGAGACGTTGTGTCTCTCCACCAGCTCAGGGGTTGCACTCACGGCGGGGAGAGGGTCGAAAAACGACACATGCGTTGGTGTGTGTTTCAGGCCCGTCTCCAAACCCGTGAACGTCGCCTCACCTCCAAATGTACACAACAGCAGCAGGCGACATTTACAGCCGAGCTGTGACAAAGCTGCCAAAGAGAGGAGGGCGATAATTACATTTTGAAGAAGTCTGCGCTCGGAGACAACTTCCAAAACAGTCGCACCTCTCGCTTCCTCCATTAACAGCAACAACACCTGGCGAATTAGAGGGTTCGATTGGGTAATGTGACAGCATCATTATTAACAACACAGTGATGGTTATAAATTCTCGCAGATGCTAATGGCGGAGTGAATGCGGCTTTAAACAACGTTATGTTTTGTCTCGCAAAGCGCCCTCATAAATAACGTATGTTAGCTTCTGTAGACTCTTTATTGAACTCACTTCCCCACGTTGCTGTTTTTCTTAACTTGTTTTTTCCACTCGTGGGATTCCTTCTCCTTGTCTTCAGGCTGCTCTTGTTTTCTTTCTGTAATGCTTTCTGTTCCCGGTTTCTCTCCTTCAGCTCCCTTTTTCTTTTTCATACCAAATTTGTAACGTACAATAGTGCAGCTCATTTAGCTGTTGCTCTGTCAACCAAAAGCCTACATTGCCTCATGGTGGTAAGTAAGCGAGTCAGACTCCTTTTTTTTTTTTTTTAAACTCACTTCCTTTAATTTGCACTTTTCTGAATTTATATTTTATACGTTTGTTCACGTCAGGGATTAGTAAACAACTTTGGGCATCCATTCCCATTTGATTCTCCTCTCTTCCTCCATGTCTCATTTTTTGCATTCTCACCATCTGTATGTCAGATGTACCGTGCTCAGCATTCCCGCAGGCCCCTGTTCCTCCTTTCCTTTGTGAAGGACTTTTGCGTCAACAAAATATTCACTCGGAAAAGAACGAAAAAAACACGACCAGCCCTGTTATTTTCTCTAACAACAACAACACAGTCATGCTGATTCGCTGTGTGTGATACAGAGCATTTGACTGTTTTGCATATGCATGTCCTGCATGTGTATTTGTGTGGGCGAGAATGTGTCCAAAGCCTGCATTTACGTGCAGGTGTGTACGTGAAAAAAGCAGCACACGTCCAGTAGCTATCGTCGACATTACTGATAAACGCACTGAAGGAGCGGGAACTTTGTCTTGGCCTCCATGTAACCTTGTTAATACCTTTGTTGTCTCGCTTTGGCATTCTTACCATCTGCTGTACGTGGCAGTCTGTTTCACCCTGTAGGAAGGACATGGTGCTTTTCATATACGAGGTGGGATCCTTTCTGTTTTAATGAGGTTTCCTCGGCTATGTTCATTATTCTCTCAGCATATTTCATCTTCTTTCCTTAAGTACAAAGTTCGTGTTTCCTTTTTTTTTTTTTAATGCATTTAAGGTCTGAACATGAGTGCGTTCATGCATCTTCAGGCCAGATTGTTCAGTCGCTTGAGAGAAAAACCCCCTACGAGTTACCGAGAGTAAAAGTCAGATGTCGCATGCTTTGCAGTCGAAACACATCAGAAAATACATGATGTTACTTTCTGAAGAAACGGGGCCAAATGGGCATCCGCCATGGAGTTAAGTTCTACACCTGTCGACCTTTATTATTTTACTTTTACTTTAACGGCCACTTGTTTACGACTCTTTACCTTGGCCTCAACTGTTTAGAGCCGAGTGGGTACCAGTTGGTTTATTTAAATGGTATCAAAAGGCACAAATATATCACATCATTAGGGACGGGCTGGAGTGGATTTGATTAGAGGACTTGTTTGTTTTTAGGATTTAAAAAAAAAAACTTCTCTCTTTCTATTGTTGGAATGGAATCCAACACCAGTGACCACTAAAAAACGTTGCACAGGGAACGTACTATATATTCCTATGTCTCTGGATCTAACAATGGCAAGAAGATACATTTCAAGTGGGGACACAAGCTGCTGTATAGCAGAGCAACCATATAATAGTCTGCACACTATTATAATAAATAGTTTCCTTGGTGTGTTAACTTGTGCATGCATATTGATGGTAAGCAGCAGGAGGATGCTTCCTGATTCCAAGCCGGTGTGAGGCAAAAGATTTCCAAGATGAGGGGATGGCAGGTGGGAATGCAAACCAGGTTTGCTGAGTCTACGCAATATTATAATTGGTGTCTTCGGTGTCCCGATGCATTGTAATGAATATTCATGTCTGGAGGCAGGTGCACCGGGAGAGGACTTCAGTCAGTTTCTCAGTGCCCAGCGGAGCCAAGCTGCCGAGGTACATTAAGCTGGGCGGACACCAGTCTGATGGGTGCTGGTGCTCGGGGGGGGGGGGGGGGGTGCACCTGTATGCGCACACACGCACGCCGACTGTGCGAGCATCCATCATTCATGCAAAAAAAAAAAAAATACACACTGCAGATGCAGAGAAGCAGTCTGGGGATGATACACACATACTGGACATCTGTGTGTGTGTATGTGTGTGTGTGTGTGTGAAAAGGTCAGTCTCACAGGTGACTCATCCCCGTTTATCGGCCCGCTGCACCTTGTCTCTGCAAACGCAGAGAAACATGCAGGTGCTCTTCAGACTAACATGTCGGCATGTCGCCAACAACACATGCCATTTTTATCTTTATTTGAAATTTCTCTAAGTGCCTTTTGCGGCATTGATATGTGTACCATGTGTGACCCAGACATGCACACATACATCTAATCGCTTTCTTCAGCTACCAGAGACATCGAGAGGGCACCTTGTGTGTACGCCTGCAGGCTAACTCCTTTAACACGCACTGTGTGCACACAGGTGCAGCGTGTTTATTATGGTCATGTTTTGAATTCATCGTCTTATTTGTCATTGGGAAGTAAGCGCTGTACTTTCATTCTTTGAACATGAATCCGTCGGTGGCATTTTCGCAAACATCTAAACAGCCTGACATACACTTGTATGCAAATACTTATTCCAGAGGATAATTAATGTTGGACAACGTACCGGGCTAACATCCTGAGTATCACCATTCTTCTTCTCTCTCAAATAGGACTGTTTTATGATGTCGGGTAAAAGCCTCTTCTTGGTCCCATTAGGGGGGTTATTACTGAGAGAAAAGGTTACTCGCAATGCTGCGTTCAAGTACTTTGAATGTGTAAGGATGATAAAATAGTATGGCACACCACCCCAGTTCTTAAATGGTGGCTAAGCACTTGCTGCTTGTAGTGGTATGAAAACCTGGAGGACACATCTCGAAGTATGCAGTGAAGCGATCGCTGTGACAATTGATCACGATAAATGCTTTATATCTTGAGAAACATAATGGATACCCTTTGATACTCACGGGTGTAAATAAATAAATGATATTTGCACAGGATGCACACGCATCCTGTAGCTTCAGTGTATAGCATAGTGTGACGTAGCCTCGAGGGCACAAACGCACACATGCACTCAAATCCTTGAAAACACAGATTTCCTTTGCCTTCAAGTGAACATTTGTGGTGTTTTTCTGGAAGATATTATCTCATGGGACACACACACACACACACACACACACACACACACACACACACACACACACACACACACACACACACACACACACACACACACACACATACATTTGTCTCTCTCCGACACGTCGAAGGCGGTAGTCCGGCTGAAATCATGCTCACCCAAGGGCATTTCCTTCCAGATGTCATGTTTGTGTGACCCCTGGATGTGTGTGTGTCATTGTCTGTGTGCAAGGGATACAGGTGTCGTTTTTCACATTGAATAAAAAAAAAACTGTCAAATACAGTAGATGTTTCTGCCCACAGAAGCACTTGTGATCAGCACCCAGCCATCCGTCACAGACACATTACATGTAAAATGCAGGGAACCCATGTTGAAGTCAACTATTCAGTAATGTGGGTCAAAGGACCATCTGCAGCACTGTGATCAAATCAGGGCGACTTTAAGGTGTGTGTAATTTGAAAACGCATCCCATGTGTCCCCGCTACTCAGAATGCAATGTGTGCTCACATTAGAGATGCTTGTCCGTTCTCACGTCTGCTTCACAAAGTGCTTTTCTAGCCTGAATTTCCCCTCTCTGTTTGAATTAAACATGCTCAATTCAATATTCATTGCAAGTGAATTTTGGGAGGACTTTTGTAGTCTTTTGCTGCCGTTAAGGGCTGCTTCTCGTAGACAGACATAGAATTTTACCTCTTATCTGCTATCGGTAGTCAGATCGGTATCATCTGTGCTTTGCTTAATATTCACTCCTACAATAGCTGTTCAGCATCCATCAAGGTGACAGTTGATCCGCTGGAGTCCACATCATCTTTCTTCAGTTTCAGCACAGACTGAAGGAAACGTTGAGATGCACTGCAGGAGGGGGAATAAAACAGGAGGTTCCCAATCATGGAGCCGTGTTTCAAATATTGTTTCAAAAAAAAATGCTGCAAAGTAAATGTTCCCTAATGAGCAAGATTGGAGCCGTCGAAATGATCTGCTTCTGTTAAGTTTGAGCTGAGCTGTGTGTGTGTGTGTGTGTGTGTGTGTGTTTGTATAAGTGATCTCAGTGTAAAGTTACAAATCAAGTGAGCTTGGACTGGAGGGGAAAGAATCGCACTTGCCTAATCTATGCATGGCTGGTGTCCATGTCCTGGATCGATGAGGCTGAGATCCATTGATTAATCCTGGATAGCCTGCGGGCCTGTCTGGTTCGGCCAGGGATGACTGCGGCTTTAACAGTTCTTTTTGTGAGTGTGTGTGTGTGTGTATGAACATTATATATATATCTATATATATATATATATATAGATGTGTGTGTATGTATATATATATACTTTAGTGTAGTTTACTGAATCCAGAAATGTCACTGGCATCTCGTGCATCCCGCAAACTCGTCTCTTCTTGGCTTTGAATCACTGTTTGTAGACGACAGACTGGTGCAGGACGTCTGCAAATGTCAAACTGTAAATATCAAAAATGTTTGTTATCGGTGCAGCTGAGATCAGTCTGCATGTTGACAGGGCTGCGAATCTGTAAAAGCCGCACACTTCCAGATCACCAAGTGTATTCTAAGTGGCGATTTCTCTGCCGCCTCCTCTTTGCTCCGTTTTCAGCCGTGAGAAAATCTGGTCCCCGATGGGAGACTTTGGCTAATCTCAGGTCATTTCAGGGAGAGTGCTTTCCAATTTGCTGTCCTGCAATTACAGATGCTTGTGCACGTCCCTTTGGTGAAAAGCCTGATTCAACGGCGGAATATCCTGCAGGGAAAGTTGCTGTTCCAGCATTGGCAACAACTGCTGTCTGCTCTGCTGCGTCACCCGAGCCCACCTCAGCCTCCTGAGTAGGCTGTATAATCGGCCAATAATTCCAAAAAATACATTGCCTCATCCAGCTTCAATCAGTTTGATAATAATCCGTGTTGCAGCTGTAACCCCAACAATCCCAGCTTTAAATCTCTGTTCCCTTAAATGCATAAACTGAGAAAATCCCATTTTTCTGCGATGTGGGTTTTTTTTCCAGCTACCGGCATAATGCAGGTGACAAACTATATTACACTCGCACTTAACGTAGAATTGCAGATGTCAACGCTGGCAAAGGCGCTCTTTATTGTAGGCGTCACACATGCACATATGCATGCACTCTCTCTATGTCACGCACATAAACACACGCTCAAACGTCAAACCGCGACATTACGCACATAGGCAGCTGTCAAATATAAGAAATGCACCTTAAACTGCACACACACACACACACACACACACACAGCAATCGGTCACATTGAAGCGGCGCCCCGCCACTTGCTCCACAATGGTATTACAGTGGCTCTCAGCCTGTTATGATCTCGTTCCAAAAGCATTCAGTGGTGCCACAAAGCAATTCCAAACACATTTCCAAAACACATTTTGCAGCGCCACAAAGTGTTACATCCATCACCGGGGGAATAAGGCGTAATGACCGACAGACACTGTAATAGTTGATTCCCCTGCCAAGGAAGTGTGTGTGTGAAGAGAAAGTGTGTGTGCGGCAGTGTGTGTGTTTGCTCTCGGTATATCAGAGGGATCTCAGTAGATTAATTGTGCTGAAGTCAAGATGATCACTCTCTCTCTAATGCTCATATATATTTAATGACGTGGTGAGGGAATACATTATACATCTCTACCTCTATCACCCTCCCTTTCTACTTCCTCTCTCCCCCCCTTCCTTCTTCATCCGCCCACCTCACTTTACTTCTATCATCCACAGTCCCCTCCCATATATATGTGTATATATATATGTCTTAAAATTACAGTAGATTCTCAGCTTGTGATTAGAATGTGTGCACTCATGTCTGCCTGAGCTCTCGATTTCATGTTTGCGTTGAGAAAACAAGCGAGGGATCGGTGGAGACGTTGGAAATGGAGAGCTGCTTTGTAAAAATGATTGAAACGGAGCGAGAGGGAGCGAGAGACAAAGAGGCAGAGTCAGACAGAAAGAGAGAGAGAGGCACACGGAAAGATGAAACGGACAAGCTGATCAAAGAATGTGAAGAGATGGGAATATATAACCAGAGTGGGGGGGGGGGGGAAGAACACTAACGGTTGTAAGGAGGAAAGAAGCCTAGACATAAATCGCGAGCAAGTGTGTGTAAGAGGAAGAACACGGTGTGTACATATTTGTGTGTGTCAGAGATAAAAAAAAAATAAAAAGTGAGCTCAGCAGCAGACAGGAAGATGAGAGTCAGAGAGGAGATGTGGGCTCAGGGTCAAAGTGCACATACTGTACAATAGTGGACAACTCCAAAATGTTGTTCACCGCCATGCTTTCAGCCTCCTCAACTGCAAGTGTGTTTGTGTGTGAATGATGCACATAGAACTGTGGGTGTGTGGATATGGGTACTGTAGGTGTGGCTGCAGGCTCCTGTGATAAAGGCGGCTTACTCTGTGTAATATCTCTACCTTGATTTGTTTATTTTTGCACACATAAAGTGGGTGTGTGCGGGCGCAGGGGGCTGCACACAGGGAGCTTCAAAGCCCGCAGACACACACACACACACACACACACACACACACACACACACACACACACACACACACACACACACACACACACACACAGATGTTGCCTTTCCTCTGATCTTTTGAAACAAAAGACGGGCAATTAGTGCAGTCAATGCAATTGTTTTGCATCCACACTACTGGCCTATGCTTGACCATGCAAAAGTATCGTTGAGTGTGTTTATATAAACAGTTTTTGTTGTTGCTGTATTCCATTAAATGCTGCTGCAATTATAATGAGGATTGTTATTCGGTTTTATTTCATCACATGTCCAGTAAGATAGAATATCGTCAATGTGAATGTAGCACAGTAAAGTGGAGGACAACAGGAAGGAGTGGAACTCAAGATGCATTACGTTAGAGAAGGACAGATCCAGACGGGAGGAAAGTAGAGGACATAAGTACCAGAAGGAGGTAACGGAAAGAATTGATGCAAAGTGAAGAGGGGAGGTCATTCGGCATATAGTCGCTTTCTGTCCGTCACTTTCCTTTTTCAGTTTCTGTGTCATTGTGAGGGGGTCACAGTCGTGCGTCTCTCTTCTCAATCACTTGGCTGTTTTTCATTCAATAGTCCAGAGGAAAATTGCTGTGTCACAGGATAATGTGTGATAGCGGCGTCGCTCCCAGGCTGACAGACAGCCGGCTATGCAGAAAGACGAGATAAGCAGAGAGGAAGACATGCCTGAAGGTTTGGGCTGGCAGATTGACAGACATCCAGACACACGGCTGTCCGTCGTGGCCTATGCATAGTTCCATCATGTTTCCAGAATACTGATGCTTTTTCTTTCTAGGTGAAGGTAAAGCGTCATGTTACAGGATAAACGTTCTGGAGTATTCCAATGAGGAGACTCATTTCTATTATCTCCTGAGATAATAGAAAGGTCACGGCCGGATTGTCGTCTCCGAGACAAAATCATTGTTTGACAAATAGTGTTGCGTGGGAGATAATTAGCAGATACGGCGCGAAATTTGTTTCCGTGGTGGCTCTCGAGAAAGTTGAATACAACTTGTACAATTCAGCCAGCTGTGTGCTGATCTACTTCCACGATTGGCTCCCTGCAGGGTTTCTCTAGCCCATCATTGGCCGCTCGGTAACGCTTTCCAATCGACGTCAAGCTGGCCCGTTTAAATTTCCTACGGTTTGTTATTCTGTGGCTCGTGTGCTCGGTTAAGCGGTCGCTTTCCCCATATTAATGCTGCTGATTGTGCTGATGATTCAATTAATGTGAGCAGGGCAGCAATTTCTTTGTCAAAATAGCACTTTGCTAATCCTTCATCGTGCAACTGTCGCTCTGAAAACCGTCATTTTTGAATGGGTCCATGACTATTGGACAGAAATAAAGGCAGACCTGGTAGAAAGGCTTTTGTGTCCCGTGACGATATTGTGTTGCCCTCCTCATAAAAAGAGACGGATTGACGGGTGGACCAAACCCCACAGTCAGTGGGGAAAAAAGTGCGGCGTCCATATGATAGAAATCATATTACCGTCCCTCACAGAAAGAGACTGACAGATGGACTGAGACAAACGGAGAGGAAAGAAACTAAGAGAAATCAAGTCATCGGTCCAGGGGCAAGATGAGGGAGGAGAGGGGGAATGACAAAGCAGTGGAGGGTTATAGGATGCTTTAGGAGACGAGAATGTTTTGTTTTTTTCCAGTTTCTTTGACATTTCTTTGCTGACAATGTTGACGGAAGGTGCGTTTCCTTTCCTTTTTCCTTGCTCACTGGCTATTCATTGCTGCAGATGTAAATATTAACCAGACTTTTTAATGAGAGAATTAATTTGTATGTAATCCAACCAACATTGCTGCATGTGTATGGCTGTGAGTGTTTCTGTGTGTGTGTGTGCTGGAGTTGGGGGAAGTGTGTCTACCCACAGCTTTCTGCCTACTTAAGGAAGGTATGTGAAATTGTGCGACAGCAGCTCCATCACCTTTCATTACTGTCATCATTAAGAGAGCGAGATGTGAAACGATGTAGAAATTTCACGAGACAAACCGCATTAGAAACACACAGGGGGGTTGGGGCTGAGGGGGGTTGGGGCTGAGAGGAGAGAAACGCAGCGACAGGGTACACACCGGTCCCCCCCCCCGGACCCCCCCACTGTGTTCAGTTTTGTCCTCCGAATCAGAGAACCAGGTTCCATATGCCGTCACAGCCATTGTTACCCACGATAACTCATGCCCATGGAAGCTGATTCATGTTTACAGAAGCTCATTCATGAATATTAAACTAAATCTGCAATAACTGACTTTATTGGTGTCCTTGGGGCAAAAGGGAGCAAGCTGTAAGCACAGTACTGATGTATAATAAATATGGAAAAATCAATATGACAAACGTGTAGCCAAAAGGGGCAACATTAGCATTCATTTGGAGTCTTTTTTTTTTCTGTGCACCTGGGAACAAAACTCCTCTTCTGGAATGTCTAAACAGATGGCGTTTCAGCTGTGTTTTTCCAGTGGTCTTACACATTATTTTTAAATCATGCCTGTTCAGAACGGGCCAGACGCTCGGCCTGTGGTGTTCTTGCTTTCTGAATGTGCTCGTACGAACAACTTCAAACTCGACACTGTCCTTCCTTTTGTTCTGAACAATACACCTGCCACAACATCGTTGTGTCACTCGCCGATAGGTCTGCCTACTCGCAGGCAGGAATACTGGTGAAATACACTTAGCGGATATTAGCTGCTTGCTTTGACATAGCAGGGTTATTTAATGAGGGGATTTAGTTAGTGGAGGTGTGGAACTTAATATGGCTAAAGACTCAATATCCTCTTAGATTTCCGATACTGTATTGTAGTATTGCGTAAGTGTTACAGTATTACAGTGAAGAGATGCAATTTTCTGAACATCCCAGACTGTTCTAGCTGTTCTATCATTTGTCTCGTCCACAAAAGCAGGTGAACAAAAGCACAACGGTGTCTCAGTTTCCTCTTGGGTTCAACTTGCTCCGACTCACAAAAGCAATGTGGCACAGAGAGTGGCACAGTGGGACGGAGCGACACAAATGTGTGAAAGAGCATCGGGAGATTGTTAGGGGAGATGTGAATGGAGGAGAGCGGGTGAGAATAGCGTGAGGGAAAATGGGACATTACGACGAGAAATGGAGGGAGAGAGACAGACGGTGAGGTATTTGACATGAGGCGACCACAATCACAAATGTCTCTCAGTCACAAACATGGGTTCCCTTTGCCCCGTTGCTCTTTTTCTATCTTTCTGTTGAGTAACCAACTACAAACAAAGCAGACTAAGATCGAGACAGAGGAATATTAAAACCCTCCATTCTAAGGGAACGTGAATAAAAATGCAGGTGATGCAAATGTGTGTCAAACGAAAAGAGATAAACAGGGTGAAATGGATAATAAACTAGCTACGACCCTGGTTGCTCACTGTAGAAGCACATTCGGGTTGCCTGCTTTTGAAGTTAAGCGATCGACGTCATTGCCTTTCTGTCTGACTGGATGAAGGTACTGGAGATGGGTACAGGCGGCGGGGTTTAGAGCTTTGAGGAGAGACAGGACACCTGCGGGGGCGTCGGGACAGAGGTGTAAATAAGTGACGAGAGGAATGGAGGTTGGGGAGAGACGGCGGGGGAGCGAGGGAGTAGAGATGAAAAGGAGGGAGCGAGGTGAGGTCGGGGAATGAGACACACAGCGATGGGGGACACAGGCACCTTTTTGATTGCTGAGAAGACGGATGGGAGTGAAAATAGGATGTGTCGCATCCATGTCGGATATCGTGTAAAAGTGCTTTTTATTTAATTTTGGCAACTTTTCACATTGGGTGCAAAGCCCCTATTGCAAAGGGATGGGGTTGCTAGAACAAGTTTTCTTGTGAAGAAGTTTCTGTTTTTTGTCTTTTCAGCCAGAAATGACACCACACTTTGCTATAACCACCCATTGCCCTGCGCCGTATCTTCCAGCATAGGTGCTATTGCTGCTGCCGGAAGCACAAATGCTTCTTGCATCACATTTTCCGAACAACGGATGTTAAAGCTTCGGTGCACCGGGTTTAGGTTGAATCGCCGTTGTTTAATACTGCATCGATTGGCAAAACTGCCGGTCATTTATTGTAAGTGAGAATGTCAAGTTGATTGTTAATTAAACACTTGTTGGCGGTTAGCACAACTGAGCTGACCGTAACAGATGCGAGGGAAATCTGGAAAGAACAAAAAAACTGTTGAGGAAAGCGGTGAATAGAGAGAAAACGGTGAATAAGTGAAAGGAAAGCAGACTTAAAAAGATCATTTCCCCTTGTGTCTCCTGTTGTGGACGGATAAGAAATAGATGAAAGAATAAAACTACAGTGGATTGAGGAAGCGAGTGAGGACAAGACGTGATTTTAGAGAGTCGAGGAAGGTGAGGGGGGGGAAAAAAACCCATTGAGGAGACTTAATTTTTCTCTTCTCATATCCTCTTTCTGTCCCTGTTGATAGAGTACACTTTAGGTTTAGAATATTTAAAAGCTCCGCAGAAAGACTGATCGAAAAATATGGAAAAGCAGAGAAGACGGGACAAAAGGAAAATGCTCAGCTGAATGCGATAAGTCAATGGTTGGCTGAAAGCACTTTTCTGATGACAAAGCTTTTGTGGAGTGAACAAGGGCCCGGGTGCTGAGTAGTCGGTCTCATAGAGAGACTCTTAGAAACGAGTTTGTCACACTGTCAACCTCCCAAACGGCTCTGCCTTCACATCTATTGTTCCCTTTTAATCAGAGCTGAAGTCAATTTCACGTCCGATAAAATTCACGTACAGTGGGGACTACTGTCATTTGCGAATATGTTTTTCTCACAGTTGCACTTGCGTGGTTTGAATGTTAATGAAGCCAATGGTTTTGAGAGTTTCCTGCTTCTAACAAGTCCGTGGATCTGTTACTAATGAGCCAGCGTTCGGCTTTAAATCCATTTTTTCCCACATTGTTTCAGTTTCCATGTGTCAACTTTCTTTGGATTCTAAAATGATTTTGCTCACTGAAGTGTATGCTTGCCAAAACCCAATCAACTCAGGAAGGTTGTACTCACTCTTCATTATTCTACCCATCCCTTTCTTGCTTAGCCCTCCACCATCCATCCATCCTTTTACTTCTTTGCATTGCATCCTTGATATTCTATTGATCTCCACCATCCCTCATTGCCTTGTTCCCCGTTTCTCCCCCCTTCTTCTCCCAGTATCCTCCCATCCACAGATTATATTAATATCAACCCTCATCCCCTTTTCCTCCACCCTTGCGCTCCCCTATTTATTCTTCCCATTGATCCTATTACAGGCCGCTGAGTGTGTGATTTTAGCCGTATCTGTTTCTATTAGCCAACAACACTGCATTAGTGCATTAAGTCGGTGTGCAGACTGTTGCTCAGTTGGGCACACACACCTACACCTACACACACACACACACACACACACACACACACACACACACACACTCACAGATCACGTTATGAAATTCCAACGTTAATCATGTTGTCAGACACCCATAGTAAAATACATCTGTATCCCCACGCAGAACTAGTGGATGCACAAAAGACTATGAGACTACTAAGCCATGCAAAATGATATTCACTGAGTCGGAGCCCGCTGCACAACCAGAATGCTAATGCAGCACCTGATGAGTCACACGCTGAGTTTGTTAAAGTGACAACGCAGCTCAAAACATCGCTCAGGTGAAGCCGTGATCTTGATTTTGTTATGATACGACATGTTTCATGAAGAAAGGAAAAAATGGTGGATCTATGAAGGAGTCGAGAGAAACTTTTTGCGGTTGTGTGTGTGTGTGTGTGTGTGCACATGGAAAGACTTGTGAGTCTGTAAGTGTGAGGGAAAGGGGAGGTGGAATGGAAGATGAATGTGGTGTTTGGATATGGTATTGCTTCCTCTCTGCGGGTGTATTCTTCATTTGTAATAATTGGATCACCTGCTGCTAACTTACTTCCTCTTTGATTTTAAGACATGTACAACTTTAAGGTCACATTTGTACTCGGCTTTGTCGGTAATTTCTTCTTTTCCTTTTCAACCAAACTGTTGATGTTTTTCCTGGAGTTATCCTCCATCTGCGTCATCATTTCTCCGCCATTTTGAGTTCAGTCACCTCCTACATTAACGGCACAGCTACTGTTTGTCGTAGTCACTTTCTATTTGACGGCGTTAACCTGTTGGTGGCTGTGCCTTAACGGCCATTTAGTGATGCTTGGCAGCACAAGTAATAGATGATTGTAATGACTCACCATCTGCTGCGCTGTTGTTTCACCCCCTGAAACAATCGCTGGAATGTCAGAATACATTTGTGTTTTTTTTCCCTGCTATGTGAAGGCACAGGGACCGCTGTGGCAACAAGCTGTTTGATTCTCAAAATTAGCTTCACTTTAATCAGCTGTACTAAAAACAGCTCCAACACAGCTGCAGAGACACTTTGAGAACACAGAGGGGGGCGAAAAACAGCTACTGGCATGTATGACTCAAGAAAAGGTGGAATCACATATATATATATATTTTTTTGTAATATATTTTGAGACATCCTGGCCTCGGGAATTGGCGAGCGGTTGCTGTAAAGCTCACAGCAGGGAGCAGCTGTTTCCTATAGCCGGTTGCAGCGCAAATTAAGGAAATGCGCTGAGTGAGGGCCAACCAGCGGTGGGGAGAGGATACTCCCACACCCAGCGACTCATTAATACACATATGCATATAAAAATCAAGAGAACAGCTCATTAGCACAAGATCCTTTTAAGCTCTTGGATTGCCCAAACCTGCACCGAAGCCAATTCAAACAGCTCGACTGTGCAGCCGTTGAATATCTGAATCTTGTTTTTCTATTGAAATTGTTTCAGAGTGGTATTGAGTCAACTCTATATCAATTTGTAAGACCATATTTGTAGTGTTGCTGTGTAATATAATCCAGTCCATTCCAAGCGTGTGCCTTTCTAACGATTTTTTGAATTCATTTATGTTCAATAGACTTACACAACTTTCAGGTCCCAAAAAAGATGTAGCTAGGTTCTGTTTCATAAAGACTCGCAACACAAATCACAAAATCAACAATCAAAGCATGAAATCGTGCACAAAACATGAGAGCAGCATCTTGCATTTACTCTTCAATCCCCTTTTTTTTCGCAGTCGAGTGCTTTTACTGCTTATATTTATACACAATTGCATACTTTGATTTATTTTTTCATGTGCAAAATTGATTTGCACATTTAGACAAAAAGCAACCGATGGAAAAGAAGGTAACGCATCACCAGCAAAGCAATATGAACAACCTTCCTCGCCTGTTACCCCGAAAGAAAGAGGCGCTGTATGGCAGCGCTAAGCTGCAAAACTAAGAGAATATACCCGGGATATGATATTCATCCACACTTTTTTAAACTGATGTTAACTACGTCTTTATTCACTTTATTTTGTCATGATGTGACTGTCGACATTATGCTATAGGGTCATTATGGGTTCTATAAATCCAGTAACAATCTGTGTGTGTGTGTGTGTGTGTGTGTGTGTGTGCGCGTGTACATCACTTATCCCGTTGAAAGACCTGATGGTGGCGTTATGACATCAGCACAGGTGTTCCACGATACCGCTCGCATCCACACACCATCTGACGCTGATGCATAATGTAAAATGCAAAACATGACCGATTTTGAAGTGGCCGCCTGCTGAGCCGATGATGAGTCTCTCGTGAGGGCTTACGAGCTCACGCCGAGTGATAAATCACAACACGCTCGTGCACACAGACCCGCATATACCGTAGGCAGTTGAGGAGCCACTGAGGAGTCGCACTCAGGCTCTCTGCAGCCACGGCAATACGTGAGCACTTGAGCCATGTGTGTGGGCGCGCATTGATTTTGTTTGCCCCGCCCCCCTCCAGGGAAATTTGTCATGCCTGTGTTGTCTCCAAAAAAATATGTCCCCGTGTCAAACACTTAACCGAAACTTATTTCATAACCGGAATGTGCAGCTCAAAGACTTCCTAGCCTCTAATTTGCTGCTAAGTTGTTTTTCCATTCAACAGATTTAAACGCTTTGCGCGCAGGTCTGCTGACTTACTGCATGATGCATGAGGCTCATTTACAAGTGTAACAATGGGAATATGTGCCTAATGGGGGGGGGGGGGTGTTGGGGGAATACCTGTTTGAAACTCAGACATGCTCCGACTCCTAAATTGACACTGGCAGGTGGGAACACTGTGTTTTTCCACGGTGTGTGTCTGTCCTCTGCCTGTGTTTGTGGATCTAACAAGACTGAAATGTATGTAAGTGTAGCTCTGCGTGTGTGTTTTGAGGAATTCGTGACATTTGCAGCTCCAGTCGGCATGTTGCACAGTGGGATGCAGGAATGCATACGTGAACACTGAATGCTGGCAGGTGTCGAGTGCTCATGTTGAGAGACACACACACACACACCTACACACACCATCGTGTATACAACTCGACAATGAAGCACTGTTGGGTAGCACTTTTGTGTAACGGCAGGGAAGAAGCTGCAGGTGGCTGGCTTGGATCAAGTAGTCTGGTGCTGTTCCTCCAATGAGATATGAGAGACACAATATTTAGGTTGCTGATGTGATTTTCGGCGGTCTGAGGAATATATTATTCAAATAACAGACTGAAGGGAAATACGTGTGAGGCGGTGGACACGGGCGTTTTGAGGAAAATAGTGTCAGACGTGAAGGAGACCTTACTGGTGCTTCGGGCTATGTTTATTGAAGAGGTGTTTGGAGAGGGAAAAGGTGAGGGCTGAAGAGATGAGGATGGAAAAAAAACAATGTTTCTATTTGCCCAATTAATCTCTGCTTCAAATACACAGTAGGTGTATCGTGCACCACTGTTTGGGTGCATGAGAAGAGGTTTTCCTCGAGTTGGAGGAAATGGTGCACAGTTACAAAATCATTTCACGACAAGTTCATAGCAGACCACCTCAAGGTGTCACTCAGAGAGAACAGGACGTTCTGATGTAGCATTTCAAAATGAAAGCCCTTCAAAATCTCATTCATGAGACAATTTGTCTAATTTCAGTTTCGATTTTACATCACATTCCCTGAAAATGATAAACTGATTTCATTACGAGTAGATGAGCAGTGACTACCCCATGCTGATTTCGAAGCCTGGAGTCATAATTGATCCCAGATAATGAGCAAAATAAGGCGGCTTTCGTCTTAACTGTCTTAAATAATGAGAGTATTGAGCCACAGGCTTGAGATATGTGTCCCTCTATTTATGTCAATTTGTTGGATTGATCTCACTAATGCATTTTTATTTTGTATCTCTGCCTGTAATTATCAGTTTTGGCTGTTTTTAAAAGATTAATGGAACATTAGTTGGGAAAGCCTTGGTTTGTTGCAACTTTTTCACATCAGAACGGGGAAAAACAGGAAAAACAGGATGCACTCGGTGTTGCTTTACCTGTCAACTCATCGGCGTCATTGCTAGATTTGTGTTCAGGGCATTCAAAAGCAAGTGGGGAAAGATGGCTGCTTGTTCTGTGTGTGACTGGCTTTGCTATTATTCCAAAATGTATGATATATGGCAAAACAGGTGTCTGTGTGTGTGTGTGATGGTGTGAGAGAGAAATTAATAATGTTTTCAACAGAGATTTATTAAAGGCTGTAGCCTCGGGTCTCTAGCCTCCAGCCCCCTGGACCTCGGCACCTCTCTGATATTGGCAGTGGTTGTGTGTGTGTGTGTGTTTGCACTTATATTTGTGTAACTACTGATACTTGCACCACCACCTCGATCACATACCCTGTCCTCCAGCCAGCCCTCTGACCTTCTCCCTGCAGCGGGATGCAGATTCATCGCCACACTAAATCTTTCCTCGACTGAAGTGCAGCCTTTATTACGGTTCCTCTTGAAATTTAAATTGACTGAGGCGGTGGGACGGTATTCCAGCTCCTGCCTCTCCAGCAGAGCTTTCTGTGTCACCGTGGTTAATTCAATGTCACCCTCGGCGTGTAATACCTGCCGGGGTGAGAGGGGTTCAATTTCAGGCTTCCATCCCGTATTCCCCATGTTAATGTGACCACTCTGCAACACTGTGAACAGAACAGACTCGGTATGTATGATATGGTCATCAGCTACCTCAGCTAGCTTGAGTCTCTGGCAGATATTAAGAGCTCAGTTATGAATACAATCCCTTTATTAATGGTAATATCGTTGAATTGCAGTAATAGCTTCATCTTTTCTAAACCAGTGGCCGACGTTGTGAGGGTTTGTTGACAGCAATCTAAGTTTAGATGGACAGTTTTAAAAGGGTTAAGCCGCCCTGAGGCAGAGCTATAGGCAATCAATATCTGCAGTCTAGTGAAGTGTAATCCAGACCTTCATCTCTTCTTGGCTTGTTTGCTGCAAGTCATGCTATCCCCAACTCAATCAGCTCACCGTCATGCCTCCAGATTACAGATACAGCAGTTTTAACCAAGTGCCACGTTTAACTAATAGTGTTGGTTTTCCATTTTGTCGTTTTTTTAAATATCACAGCAGGTTTGGTTCAATTTGATCCATTTATGTATCAGAAGACATCAATCCGTGGTTTAACATGATAAAGCAAGTGAGAACACTTCTTTATAACGTTGAATAAGGAAAGCTTACACAGTATTGATTTACACTTCATATTTAAGGCCCTGCATTGGAAAGAGTGATGATATAACTGTTGTCTGTTTGATGCATTGGTGTGTGCCTGTGATATTTCTCTGTGCCCAATGAATCCTAATTACGTTCGTGACTTCTGCTTTAGAGCAATTATTTGGTCAAAATGGTTTATGATCAAATACCTTCAAAACGAATGGCAAGTCCCCTCAGCCTTGTTGCTCGTGCTCAGAGTTACAGTTCCCTGTTACATTAACTCAGTACCTCATGTGAAGTGTCAATGGAAAGGTACAAAGAACCAATGACTCCGTTTTTATCATCTATTGAAGGTTTATGTTGGTTTATGTTGTTGTGACTGGATGTGATCTGTTTTTATTTATCTAGCGTTTCATGCAGCCGTCTAATTGTAATGATTTATTCAAGTATGGAATGACACACGTGGACAAGAAGGGGTTAAACGGAGCCTTGCACTGTTCTGTCATTTCATCCCAGTTTCTTTCTTTGTGATGCTTTTCCGCCTTTTTCTCTTTCTTGGCTCTTTGCCTCCATCAATCTCATCTTTGTCACTTCTGTTCAGTTGCATTGTGCATAGTAGTCTCTTCCCGTTCTCTTTGTTTTCCCTCTTCTATCAGTTGTCATCTCTCTCTCTTTTCTTAGCCTCCGGGCTTCTTTTAAACGCTTTTAAAAAAAACGAAAATCTGCATTGCCTCGCCCCCCCCCCCCTTATCAATTGGTTGTTTCCCATCAATTATCTCAAGTTTCTTTCATTCATCTTCCTTCTGTCTGTCTCTCCTCTGCCTCCGCCTCTCCTCCCACAGTTCTCCTCTCACCCGGACTCTTTAATTTATGGTTTTCTTTCCCCTCCCTCCTCCTCAGTCTCTCGTGCCTCTGCTAAACATTCCCTCTCATATATATATCTCTCTCATCTTTCATTGTTTCTCACCTGCATCTTCTTCATTTTCTTTGCTCCCAATACATGTTTCTGTGTCATCTTGCTCCTTGCCTATACCTCTTATGCTGTGTTGTTTCTCTTCTCTCTCAGCCCTTTTTCCCCATCTTTGTGCTCTTGTGAAGTATCCTCCTTCTGCCTACTTTCCCTCACTGTCTTTCATTTTGTCTCTCTTGTTTTTGTTTGCTTATCAACAAACAAACTGCTCTTCTTTTCTGCGTGAGGTGGAGAGCATGCACAGGGTAAAGACGGCAAAGGGGAATATCAGAGTCGTTTATCGGCAATTAAACCGTCATCTCTGGGACACGGAGACGAACAGTGAAGTGCGATATAGAATGGGGTTAGCTCTGAAAGTTTGTGCTTTTCTGCACTACATGCACTGTTTGATCAAGGGCTTTTCTCGGCTAGTAATACATCTATTTTTTTTGGATTTTCCAATCAAACTCCTGACATCTCACTGACCAGGTGGCGCGTCAGTCGATACAAACGCACACACTGTGCTGCCAAACATTGTTCTAACCCCACGGAACTATAATGTGAAAATGTGAATGAATACAATGGAAAAGAAGCACCTCGATTGAAAGTTTAAGTTTAGTTATTTGCACAATTGAAACAATAAAATAAAGATGAACAAACATAACTAAATAAATATCACAGAGCAGGAAGAGGCAAAAAGCCAACTTATTTGAAGCCTCCGCCTCTAATATTAAAATGTTACAATATTACAGAGAACATAAAATCAATATGCATAAGATATGACTATATGTAACATTGCTGACAAGATGTTTTTACAAGGTATGAAATATGACGATAATATCAATACATTACAAACAACGAAAGAAAGTGTAATTGTCCCGAGTAGTTATTTAGTTGTTGTATTTAGTTTCTGTGGTCGTAAACTGCTAAAGGAAAAAAAAGGAGCAAAAGTGGAGTCGCCATGAAACAAGACACAGAGGCAGAGGGCCAAACAGTGAGAGGGAAACGAGAGACAGATGGACCCGGACAGACACCCAACTCTCAGCCCCAACCGTCGTCATCCTGGTAAATTAGCTCGCCGAGGTCCCGCTGTGCCAGTCCCCTCTCCTCATTAGACACAGACTCGGCCCCTCTGGCTGTTACAGAGGGGCCGAGTCAAATTTTAAGCAAGTAAACAACTCTCTAGGCTCCAAACCAGGGCTCTGCACAGCCAGATCAATTTGCAGTATGTGTGCCTTCCTTCTCGAGATCTCTCTCCTCTGATATCTCAATCAGAAGCTGCTCCTGCTCCATCCCAGAAGAAGATATTCTCGTCCAAACGACTATAAATTCAGATCGTTGACCTTTTGTGCGGAGACAAATTGTAAATGTAAAAGAGTGGACTCATTTAAAACAGGTTAAACGTCAATTAATTAATGCAATTAATTTACGTTTGTGTAATTGAATCCCCATCATCGACCTTCACTGAAACGGTTCGAGTGTGTTTGTTTACATTGACACATTTTTGTGTGTTAAATTCATTGAATCCCTGACTGTGTGTGTGTGTGTGTGTGTGTGTGTGTGTGTGTGTGTGTGTGTGTGTGTGTGATCGTGGATGTGTGTAACAGAGAGGCTGTCTATGTGTGTGATGCGGGGGGGGGTTAATTAGCTTCTGACCACTGCCATCTATCAACCTAATGCTCAGACTCTGGCCCCGACAGCTCCATTACCGCCACACACACACACACACACACACACACACACACACCATGACGTGTGCGCACACTCATGTTGTTCACACACACTATTATGTATCAAATAATACAGGTGCTTTTAGGCAGGTTAACCGAGATTAATAATTTTGACCGATTAATACACATGTGAGGGAGGTTTAGCATGTATTCACCAACAAATAACCTGTACACACACTGTACAGTGGTTATGCATCGGTCGTCATGCAGCACTTCAAGCACAGCGCCCCTCCATGGTAGGCACTAATCTTGTCGGTTAATGATTGGTTAACGAGGGTTGGCGATCGATCAGAAAATAAATATAATCAAAATGAGTGTCCCAAATAACTTTCTTTTTCAAACAACCACAATTAGTTCTGAACATATGATCAGCCCTAGAAACCAAATATCTTTTCCCTTTGATCTTCCAAGTGGCATTTCAAAAGCTGACTTTTAGCTGCTCATAGATTTCTTTAGCTTGAATGCAGATTACAGGCTGCTGATTATATAACATTCCTCACTTTGGAGCAGTTTCACTCGATGCATTTCAAATGTCCTCCAGCGTCATTTTGTTTTTACATAATATCCATGTGTTGAATGCATTCTTCTTGGTTTCACTGTGAGAATGAGTGAAACTCCAAAGAGGGAATTTCCTCAATTTTGGTCCTCCGCAGGAAAGACGCACAAAAAGCCGATGTCCCGGATCAGTTATCAGGCTGGTTTACCTGTTCAACATGATATGAGGTGATGCGGAAATTTATCACAATTTCAAAAAGGCCTGTTGTGAGATGGGTTGAGATGATATGCCGGGTTTGGTAAACACGGTTCAAGGATGTCGGCCGATATTTGCTTCACTCACCACTCAGAAGAGCACTATTTAAGAAATAATGCACTTTCTACCCCTCCAGAAAAATGAGACGTCATCAAGCCTACTGGTGTGCATTGATTGTTGTCGTGGAGAAACATATTAGTTTGTGCTCTTTTCAATGGCCTTGCCTTGGAGGGCAAAACGGTTCAATTAAGAATGAATCTGCTCCATTATGGCCACGGGACGTCTATTCAGTTTTCATGGTTAAGCAAGACCGAAGACTTTATACCTTTCCTGGATTGACCGATTTGCAGATCAATGGCCGCCACACTACATGGAATATATCAGCTATTTGTTCTTGAGGAAGAGTACAGGCTTCTTATGAGGTTTAGTGCAGAGATGCGGGGACTAAAGTGCTGGTTCAGGAGCTTTCTGACTCTGCTAAGAATAGCGCCAAAGGGTTGAACACTGCAGCGCTGAAAGCCTTTAACTTTTCATGCAGAGTAGAATTTTGGAAATCTTGGGAGCGCCTTCGGGAACATAGTTTCAAATATTCAACAATATCGTTCAATAATCGAGGTCTTGATGTATCAAGAAACTGAAACAATACTTTGCCCCATTCACAAGTGTGTATAAGTGTTTCTAGTGTTGATTGAAACAGCACACGCATACCCTTTTTTATCATATCCTGTGTACACACACACGCACACACACATATGCACACATACACATTCATTAGAGCAAATGGAATTAGAGGGATTGGAGGCATAATCTTCTTCCCTGGTGATGTGGGGGAAGCAAGCTGTTAATTTCCCGCCTCTAACTACAACTCCAACCCTACTTGCTTTTAAAGCGGATGGAGTCACTCACGACTTTACAGCACACGAATGATTTAACACTCGCATGCCGCACGCCATCAGACGTTCTAGATGCGTGTCTCGTGGGGGCTTTCTGAATGTGTTGACGATAAGAAATATATGCAGGAAATATTCATTTTTTAGAAAACGCAGGTGTGGTTTTGGAAGACATTTGGTCTGTACCTGCAGCAGATATCGGATTGTCGCTGAATCTGTTTTCGTTCCCCTCCACTTCTCCTCCTCTTACTCGGTAATGACTCTGGAAATATGACGAGAGGATGAGAGCGCGCGGTTGTACGTGCGTCTCGTTTCCCAAGTTTCCCAGCTGTTGGAGTGAAATAACAAAAGATCAAAGTGGCCGGTTGCCCAGGTCACAGGGTTACTTTCCCATCGCTGTTGTCAACAGACAAAATTAGATACACGTAGCGAGTGAAAGGACACGTGAAACAGGGGAGTCACACACCAGCATGCCAACAAACGAATGCACATTGTTGACAAAAACCACAAACACGAGTTGTTCCACCAATTGTTTCCCTCTGCTGGTCCAGCTTTTGATTGAACTCGTTCTTGTTATTCGTTTCCTCGCTATCTTCTATGAATTATACATGCGCGTCCTGAAGTTTATGAAAGTTTGCTGTTGTATTCCCCAGGCAGAAGAGGACCAATAACACATCTCCAGCGTCCCAAGCGTGAACTCCTACCAAGTTCCCCGAGAGAAATGGGAAGATTATTAAACGGTAGAAAAACAGTTTTGTTCCAAAATTAGATATCCAACAAAAACAAACGAGACGCCATCCGCTAAGTGTGCATCGATTGCTGTCTGTGGAGAATAATGTATTCTCTTTTCGTCCATTCAATACTCTTTGCTCGAGGAGGTGAATGAATACTGCTCGGGCTCAGAATTCATTTTTCTTATTCATGCGTTCAACGAAAGTACAACAGATTTTTTTCTGTAAACATGCCCCTGAAACAAGACAACCACTTCTGGAGATTCAGGGCTATATACAGTATATATATATATTTCTTTACACCTGCTTCAGCACTTCGGCGCCACCAAAGAGGAACCATTTAGGAGATCCTGCAAAACCCTGACCTTTCAAAATGGCAGAGACGAGTGTAGATGCAGGATGGCAGCGGCTTCAGATGACACTCAAAGGGAATAAAGACAGTGAATGATGGGCTTTAGAAGCATTCCGGTCTCTCTCTCACACACACACACACACACACACACACACACACACACACACACACACACACACACACACACACACACACACACACACACACTGTCCTTCTCAAATTTGTTCAAGCGGTATCAGCGTGTTTTGCTGTGCTCAGCAATTGCAGACATTTATGCTATGTTTCTGTGTGTGTGTGTTTGTGGTTGTGTGTAAGAGACAGACAGCTGACACACCTTACGTTTGGGTTTAGATTGGCAGATAAAGGCTTTCTTCCAATGAATGCCAATGAGACGTCTGTCCAACGTCTGTGTGTGTGTGTGTGTTGGCAAGTACAGGGTCTTCCCTTGCTGTCCCCCTCTGTCAGGGAGAAAATCAATCTGCCTGTCACCCATCTAACACCTTCCACCTATCAGCAGCAATACCCGTCTGTGTGTGTGTATGTGTGTGTGTGTCCTGTCTTTCTGTCAACCTCTGTCTCTCCTTTCTCCCATCGGCCTGTTGTGCTTTTCGTCCGTCCGTCTTCCCTTCTGGTCCCCGCTGTCTCGTTTTGTGTCCGTCTACCTGTGTCACAGCGTCTTCTCTCCGCTCCTAATCCGTCGGCCACGACGTCGCCGTTGACAAAAATGCCGACGCGTCGCATGGCCGGTTTCCCCTTTTTGCTACCTCTCCATCTCGTTTCGCATTCTGATTCCCAATTATTTGTCACTTTTGCCTCTCTCTCTCTCTCTCTCCTCCATGCTTGTTCGTTCTCAAATTCTCCTCACATCCCAGATAATTATTAATCACAACGATACCGCGGGGAGGCATTTATAACTCTCTTCTGCATATAGATCCCAGTAAAACTATGCACGAAGGCGTGGAAATGATGATTACTATTACAGCTCACCTTTAGTTGTATTTTTCTGCTCGTGGGCGAAGGAGTTGATTCTGATAGTAAATATTAAATTGAATTGAACCACAGTCGTCTTACCTCATGTTTCAGTCTGCAGACTCAACAAACAATGAACATAAAATGTGTCTTCTTCGCTCTCTTCCCCTTGTTGTCCAGATCCCTCAGATAAGCTACGCCTCCACGGCCCCAGAACTGAGCGACAACACGCGCTACGACTTCTTCTCCCGCGTGGTGCCGCCGGACTCCTACCAGGCCCAGGCAATGATGGACATTGTCACGGCGATGGGGTGGAACTACGTGTCCACGCTGGCGTCGGAGGGAAACTACGGAGAGAGCGGCGTGGAGGCCTTCGTCCAGATCTCCAGAGAAACCGGTAGGAGCTCAAACCGTTAGCGATACGTCGATGTACCAGTGGTTCTCAAGGGTCCTGGGACTCTCGGGGATCTGGGGATGGGGCTCCCGGGGCAGTCCTCACTGAATGCCATCTTTATAAGACAGACATTTGTAATCCTAGGTTGCGCTTTTACCGCTTCCAATATCAATGTAGACACCGACGTTTGAACATTAGATATACAGTATAGCATCCATGGCTCGGAGATTTTCCTCCAGTTCTTCACGTAAAAACAGTGGTTGCAGCAAAGTTTCCAACTCTTTTCTGTCCGTGGCGCGTCGCGCTTTCACAGAGCATTTGGTGGTCTGTCGCTCTAGTGTCGGATATAATTGAAATGGACTCCAGAGAGAGCTGTATGATACATGATGGGTGGCTTTAGCCTGTAATTTGAAGAGAACAATAGAAAGAACAGAGCGGGAACCTGTTGTTCGAATGTGGTAAATTGCAGGCTGTAGATTTCAGGCTGTGGCGAGTGAGCGGAGACAGACGGTTATCACAGCGAGCATTTGATTGACAAGTGCTGCCGTCTTCTTTACTGTATTTTTTATCTCTGTATGTTTGTAATTTCTAACCATGCTGCAGGCTATTGCATTGCAGTCGATGTCTGAAATGTCCGCTGCTCTGCATAGTATGCCTCGGGAAATTAGCGGCACATGCCCTGAACATGTGATTACAAGAAAGGTAGTACGTATATATCCCGGAGATGTACAGGTGAGTGACAAATGGGATTAATAAGCAACTTCAAATGCCTTAGGAAAGTGTTGAGATCACTGTCTAAGATGTTGGAACTTTCGATCTTTCATTAAGTGGTGGCAAGAGAGATGAGAGTAAATTAAAATAAGCGAGAGTGACAGAGATACAGAAAGGGAGAGAAACGCACACAGACGGGATCACTTGTCGGTTTTGATGCGAGACTTAAAAGCAACGGTCCCCGTGGTCACGAGAGCGTCGCGCTCGGGAGAACGCCGCCTCGAATCAGTTTGTGAAATCCTATAAGTGGTGTCGACAGATCAAAATGCTGTCGGGTTGCCTGTTTATGACGCAAATGTTTATTGAAAAAGCGGATCACGTTGGATGTTGACAAATATTTACAGACTGACGAGACTAAAGACACGACTAATCCATCTGAGAGAGTATCAGTCGAGATATTTCAATTTTTTACGCTCCAGTCTTTTCGGGCGTTGTTTGTGAGCTGATGGAGAGATGACAGCTCCGCTGTATGTCTTATCGGTCCATCCCTGTCTCTGTGCATGTTTGGAGCCGTGTGCCGTGGCAGTCAGCACATATAGGCTCGATGTTTACAGTGGTGTCAGATCAGTGTGTTTGCCTGAGTGTGCGTGTCTGCCAATGTAAAGGGTGAAGCAGTCCTCGGCAGTGTGTGTATTTGCGTTTTGGGAGTCAGCAGGTATCTTGCCCTGTGTGTGTGTGTGTGTGTGTGTAGGAGGGCTACGTGCTGTGACAGCAGTCAGTCAGTTGTTTACTCTGCGGCACTGCAGATGTGAACAGAACCAAGAAGATGAAGGGATGGGAGATTAGAAAAAAAAAAGCAGGGTGAAGAAGAGGTCCGAGGAGGGGAGAGGAAAATGTGACAAAAGAGGGAGAGTTCACTGTCTGTGTGTACATTTGAGTGGTGAATCGAGCTGTAGAGTGTGAGAAATAGAATCGGAGTGACAGAGAATAGAAGAAGAATGGGACAAGGAAGTGGGAACGGTGACAGAATAATGATAGGGCTCCTAATATAGATTCACAGCACTCCCTGCCCCTGCAAAACCTACACACACGCATACACACAGATATATACGCTCGCATTCACTCGCCCACACACACACATATATATGTAGCGTGACACAGGTGGACATCCACTCATGCACCCACGCACACACACACGCAGAGCCACAGGGAATTTGTAGGTGATTAATTTGTGATTGCAGTGTAATGATTGCAGCTTACAAGGCACTCTGCATACTGATGCCAAACATCCATATTAAGTGGTGTGTAATTGTGTGTTCACTGATGATTCTTGACAATGTGTAGGGCTGCGCACGAGTGTGTGTGTGTGTGCATATTGATTACCAGTAGAAGCTCGAGTCTTGTCAGCATGAGTCAGGGGTTACAGGATGTGTGTGTGTGTGTGTGTGTGTGTGTGTTGGTGTCAGTTATGGGACCAGTTTGATTCTGCCCAGTCATTCCTCTCTGTACTTGTCTTGTGCCTGTTCTTATGTAACACTATTGCGAAAGTTCAATATTTACTTCTCCCATGCAGTCTTTGAAAGGGAATATGTCCTACTTATGTTTGCTGCTCCACAGCTGCTGTTTTGTCTCCGCTCCCAGGAGGAGTTATGTAGAAAACTCTGCACAACTTATTTTTCAGCCACGCGGCAGTCAGCAAAATCTTTTTGTTTCAAAAAGAACTGCTTAAGGGAAAACTTGAAAGAACACTCGATTTGAGGTTACTGCAAAAAAACAACCAAAAAAAACACCCTGGATGCTTCAACCTCCAAATTGTCGCTTTAATAATAATAATGATGATGATAATAATAATAATACATTTTTTTGTATTGCACTTTTCAAGCTGGGAGCACAACGTGCCTTCTGTAGACAGCAGATCATCACCAATACACAATATCAGGAAATAAAAACACAATAATCAGTCTGTATAAAATACAATGTATGACACGTGGAACTAATAAAATGAACTTAAAATCAAGTGGTGCACGACTTTAACTTCACCGCACGATCGTCGCACCGCTTTCTGTATTGGCACTGAATAATGGAGTTTAACTGAACGCAATTTGACTTGGAAAGTCATCTCATCCCGTGTTTATCCAGCGGTGCAATTGTAAAAAGAAATTTTTTTTTTGCAGTTTGCTCATCCGTGGCCACATCCTGTAATATATTCACCATGCCTTTTACAGCGTACGCCGCCTGTGTGCTGTCACCCCCAGCCATGGCTTTCCAGTCATGCAGAACTAGTAACAGACACAGCTCAGTGAGCATGGGACCAAACCCGTTTGCTCATCATTAGTAACTGTTCACATACTGTGCGCATAATGCTACGTTTTATTTATTTATTTTTTTTGCCTTTTTGTACACAATAAGCCGGATTGGACCGGTGATTAAAGGTTAATGAACAAATAATGTAAAGGCCAACTTGCGGGAGGTTTGTCGGGGAGTGGTTTCAAAAGGTCATGCAGGGCGGTAGTGGTCCATTTCTGGTGGTAAAATGTGCATCGTTATCAGAAGATCACGAGTGTTTTTTTTATTTTTAATGAAGGACGGTCTCTCTCCCTGTATGCCACACTGCCCGTTGAATGCGCATGGAAATCGGCAGCATATGGCGCTGGATCTTGCCACGCACGTGAGATTGCAGCCTCCTTATATCGTGCTGTGTTGGCAGCATATGGACCACTGGACTATAAAACAAGAGGTGGCAGTGTACTTACCGAAGGAATCTTTTAAATCAAGTCACGGCCCCTTTCTCCTTCCAGTAACCTTCCTCGCCTTCCCCCCCATGGAATCCATCTGGGATTACAACTACCACATCTACCTTCAGCCACACTGCAGACAGAGGGGAAGAGGCCGTGTGTGTGTGTGTGTGTGTGTGTGAGCATCAAGACAGAAGGCAGACTTCTTGTCAATGAGAGAGGCTGTGGGGTGAATCTGTGGGTGAGGAAGTGAACTGAAGGAGTGAGAGTGAAAGAGTGTGTGTGTGGACTGACTTCACCGGTCAGAGTAGTCCCCTCCCCCTGACACTGGCCGGTCTACAGCTCTGCAAGGCAGTAATGAAGAAGGGAAGGAAAATAATTAAACGTTTATCTTCCAGATTCATTTAATTAGTTCTCTGGCTTGAAATAAGCTCCCGCCTTTTTGCTTAGCTTTGCCTCTTTAGTTCGCTTTCAGTCCCCCCCCCCCCCCACAATGGAGCCGGCCCTCGTCGTTATCCGAGTCTTGCTACCGGCTTATGCCGTTTCATTCAGACTATCGCACTTTAATTGAAATGCATTGTGATGCATAATGACACATCAAATAAGTCTATGTGTGTGCAGTATTCGTAGACCACACTGGTGTTGGAAAATCACTTCGCTTTGCATTATAGAAATTATACTTTATATTATTATTATTTATGAGGACATTGAAATGAATAAGGACCTCTGCTACACAGTTGCAGCACCACTCTTACAATGTAATGATGTTGGAAACAAATTTGATTATACTAAATTTCAGCATGCGTTATGAATATAATCATATAGAATGAGGTTGTAATTAAAGAGCCAGGACACAGATTGATATGTTTTTGTCTGGATTCTCAAACATATCAGTGCTTATGCTGAACACAAAGTTTTTTTGGCAGACCCACCGCTTCACAAACACACTCTCTAACTCACAGTCAGCTGACAGCGTGTCTCCCCGGGTCGATTTAGCTCTCTGTGCCTTGTCCTTGATTACAGTCCCCTCACAACTTATGACTGATACTATTCATCAACACACACACACACACACAGGGAGCACCAACATCAACCCATCCATTTGTAACTAATTACACCAGCCTTGGTTTTCATCTCAAGGTGAAGCCGTCTTTGTCGTCTTCATGAAAGGCCCCAAACTCTCAGATGCTCGTAGGCTTGTTTATGCTGTTGGTTTGCGTTCTTGCGGTCTGTTCGTCCTTGTAAAATGGAGCTCTGGTATTTCTAAAACCTTAATATATGTATTTGTTTTCATGTCTCTGTGTGTAGTTTTGTCCACGGTGAGCACATTGACTGCCACACTGGTGCTCGCAGCGGAACAATACAGTATTTGCTTTGCTTGCCTTGTTGAAAATGGTTTGCGTGATTTTTTATTTTTTTTTACTTCACACTATAAATTATCTCGACGAGATCATTAACATCTTTCCAAATCTCCAGATTCTATTATAATCCAGTTTACGTTAGCCTTATGTTGCCAGTCTCTCACCTGGGTGGAATTGACAATATCTATTAGGAGTTAACAGCCCTCTGCAGATGCCATTAGTATTGCCAGAGGACATCCAGCGATGGTAATTATTACCTGAGCAGCGCTGTGAATTTCATCCCATCCAGCTGAAATAGCCATTTTTAGCAATTTCCCCCCCAGCCGCCTCGATATTAAGGCCAACAGAAATTACCTTTTCTTTTCCAGAAAAACTCTGGGGCTTGCCTGCGATTCTTCATCAACCTGTGAAAGCACCTCACCATTTTCAGCCACGTCTCAGTGATTACTAGTGGTCGGGGATCGCAGGAATAATTAGATTTGCCTCCCACGCAGCAGTTTCTGCTGATAAGCAGTATGTTACGGAGCAGATTTCAAGGCCCTGTAGCCAGAAACATAAATCTGCCTTGTTTGAAACTTAAACTTGACAATATTATAATTCAGCTCGGAGCACACCGGCGGGCAACAAAAGCTCACTTGCAGCGCAGAGTTACATTGCAACACATTTGATGGTGTCGGCCATGTTTAAGTGTGTGTGTGTGTACGTGCTCTCTTATTTTCTGTCTCTATTTGGCCTTTTCAAGTCCACCAAGAGATCTTGGAGAGAAAAAAACAACTCAGCCAGTTACTGCTAAGCCCCAAAAGTAATTTCAGCAATATTACTGCACCGGTTGGTACACAAAGGTGTGTGTGTACGTACATGTCCAGGAGTGTGTGTGTGTGTGTGTGTGTGTGTGTGTGTGTGAGTGTGTTTGTGCAGCTTATATTTTGCAAGGTATATGTGTGTTTGCACCGTGATTTCTGCGGGCTGTTTCGATGTGTGTGTGTGTGTGTGTGTGTGTTTTACAGGGAGAAAGAATCTGCCTGCACAACTTAAAAGCACTTTCGAGCCTCTTCCCCGTTCTGCTCCAGTAACTTTAGGTTATATTTCTTTCCTCTTTCCTTCCTCATGTGTTTTTTTTTTTTATTTTTTCAATTTTCCATCTGTGTCTGCAGAAGGGGCTCTGGGGGTCACGGTTAAAACAAATGACAAGAACCAACGTTGGCTGGCATCACGAAAAAAACAGTAATACTTGTTTTACTCTCAGACATAGTGCTTTTGAGAGTTCCATCCCAGAGCTACAACCCGAAATACCCCCTCCCCTAAAACACCAGGTGAAATAGTTTAGCATGCATGAACACACAACTAGAGTGCATGTGACCACACACGAGCACATCGTAAGTATATACAAACCGAAGGAATACAACTGGTGTTGTGAAGAGCTTTTCCACTGTACAAAATGTAGATATCATCATATATTTTAGCATGAAGGACATGGACAGAAAGAGGAATGTACCTTGCAATTATGAAAAAAAGCGTAAATAAACTCATAGCTACAGGACATACAGATTCATAGGCTGGATATGTTCACACAGAGGCGGACTAATTGAAGCTTATATTTATTTCTTATCTTCACTTTCCTCTCATTTGAATGCAATCCTCATGTCATTGGATGTGGTAAAAAAAATAGTTTCACCATAATACATACTGTCACTTGGATGATTTTGGGAAAAGGCTTAGCAGAGCTTAGTGGCTTTAAGCTGGAAGCGTTATTTGTAGTAAATTAGATTTACAGTCGGCGATCAAACCAGAATTTAACTTTGATGTTGTCAGAGTTGCTTTTCATGTTTTCATCCAAAACCGTTGTATGTTCTTGCAAAAATGCAAAACAAATTTGCACTTGACAAATGAATGGAGGAACATAAGCCATTCCACCAGAAGTAATAATGAACATCAAAAAAGCACGACAAATGTAAGAAAAGTGTATTCCTGTCATGTTGATTGATCACTTTGAAAGCTGATGCAGTTATCTCTTTTGTGCATTTCTTAACGTACAGCAAAAAGAAACTTGAAACCAGCCATGGATCATGATGACTCATAAATGTCTACTCCTCGTCTAAATTTGAACAGCAATTTAAGATCCAGAGACTCAACGTGGAAGCTGTGCAATACTTCGTTTGTGAAGATGTTTTGCCAAAGTAGAAACGGCTAAATTCAAATGCACAGGAAGGTCCTCTTCCTAACTTCTTGTGACAAATCAACCTTTCTTCACACAAATGGGAAAAAAAAAGCATCACAATTGCTTTGAAAGTGATTTCTGGTTCAGTAGTTACAATGATTAACAACATTGAATCTAAACCACAGTGCTCGGTTGGACCTCGAGGAGGACTTTCCTTCTGCCGAGCAGAACATTGGAGCGATATTGGCAGGACCAGATCTGGACACACGCACGCACGCACGCACGCACGCACGCACGCACGCACGCACGCACGCACGCACGCACGCACGCACGCACGCACGCACACTGCTGTCTCCCACCTGGCAGGACCAGCGAGTGGGGCGCCGATGAACGCACTGTGGATACGTCTCTTGTTACTCTCTGCCTTGCTGCTAAATAAATCAAACTTCAATAACTACTCACGCATGTGCACGGACAACCGCTCATAGCGTCTTCTCTCTTCTCCTCAGTTACGAATACACACACACACACACACACACACACACAGGCTGATGGATGGTGAGCTGGCAGAGGCAGGTTATCTGTGAGTGAATGGGGGGAGAATTACAACTCTGTTGGCACTCCTATTGCATTGTTGCTTTGACAACGACGCATGTCGGATTGCTGGAATGCCGGGATTCAGGGAGAGTAATCAATGTACTCCATCTGTCTCGTTGTCTGTTTATTTCACTCCAGCCGTTCGGAGATTTTCAGATTTCTTGTTTCTCTACGATATCGTGTCTGCTTCACTCTCTCTTTTTGCTCGTTGCCCTGCCGTCCTCTGCCCTTTCCACGATGTTATTACTGGGGTCAAAGAACTATAGCTTATTGGGCTACTGCTTTATTCACATTTCACAGCTCACCCTGTCTCCTATTACTTTTTAACACGTATGATCTGGCTGTTCTCCTTCTCCACTATCTAAACCCGTGTGTGTCGTCTTTCTGTTTTTCTTCCCAGACTTTAAAGGCATTCAAAATCTCACTCTCACACAGTCAACTCGTGTGGAATTACACGGAGTTTTCTAACACGGGATTTCTAAGATATTCACGACTTCTTCAGAGACGTTAGAATAACACCCTCGGCAAAATCACAGACACCTGAGTTTAGAGGTTTTCACAACTCTTGTAAATAGAAATGAGATTAGAACTTTGCCATTGATGTCTATTTTATTATCTGTAAAACATTTCGTGTTTTTTTTTAGGAGAACACACACAGAAGGAATGGAAGATGTATACGATAAAAACACCGAGCTTAAATCAGATCTGAGAGCAGGTTGTAGACATTTCACTTGTGGGCCTCCAGCTTTTGTTTGCATCTTTTGAAAATGTATTTTTTTTTTACCCTTAAAGTTCACCTTCTGTTTCATATTCAACAGTGTTCAAGAAGTCAGTGTGAGGAAGTTGATGTCTGGCCCAGACGGAATAATTGAGTGCAGCGAGATGTAAATTCATACTAACTGCAAGGCGAGAAGAAAGACGGACCAAACTGAACCTTCAAACAGAAGGAGAGACCTACAGTAAACTGTTTGAACGTGGGAAGACAGATGGATGACGTGCGTCGACTAACATTCCTCCAAATGTCCTCAAGGAAATCTGAGCTCTCCTCATCTGATACAATCCATTTGTCTGAGCCCCCCACTCCCTACACCACACAATCTCAAACGTACCGGCTGCACTCATATTTACATCAGAATGACTGTTGATGGTGACAGAGGTAGCGCAGACCCAATTATGCAATGGAGTTGTCAGGCGCAAACCTGAGAAATGATGGATAACGACTGAGGGTTGGAGGCAATTCCAACACACGCCACTTTAACAAGCGTAGCTCTGTCTCCATAGTTTTGAGTCCGGCGGCGTAATTTATTCCCACTCCGCCGGCACGGAACCACGGATTTAAAAGTTTCACCACTTACCCGAGCCTTCCCCATTTTTCACTCCAGAATGAAACTGTTATTATTCAAAAAGAGAAATGGGAATTTATGCAGGCTTAGACATGGCCTTATATCTTCACTTAGTTTTTATTCTTTCCATCCCTTTGTGTTTCCCTTCCCCCCCCCCCATGTTTTTGGCTTTTGTGTTTTTCATTACATGGTTCTGGAGCAACGCGTGTTTAATTTGTCTTGGGTGAACACTGCCTTCCCGTTTCTGCATTTTCTCTTTCTGTCTCTTCACTGCATGTTCATATGGTTTGAATGTGGAATAATTCACTTCATAGTGATCCGTTAATTCAAGCGCTACACACTAGAGGTGGGCCGTATGGAAATTCCCCTGTTGTCGATATTGCTTTAAAAAAAAATAACGTATATACAGAATTATCATCCATAACAAAGCTGAAGAGATTCAGACGTAGATATTCATTTTCTATTGACTGAAGTGTCCTCATGTATAGACAGTATACTGATTTAAATCTAATTCATCGTGCTGTCAGGCCGCATTGTTAATATGCGACTCCTTTTGTGTGCGGCAAGCTGGAGAGCAAACCGTTTTTAGACCCCCGGTGAAAAACATGTTGTGAATTTTGGAAATGATTACGTCTATCTTTTTTTAAAAATCATGAGAGAGAGAGAGAGAGAGAGAGAGAGAGAGAGAGAGAGAGAGAGAGAGAGAGAGAGAGAGAGAGAGAGAGAGAGAGAGAGGAGAGAGAGAGAGAGAGAGAGAGAGAGAGAGAGAGAGAGAGAGAGAGAGAGAGAGAGAGAGAGAGAGAGAGAGAGAGAGAGAGAGAGAGAGAGAGAGAGAGAGAGAGAGAGAGAGATGTTTCTGTAAGTTATTAATAATAATAATTTGAATGTCAACATTATGAATGACGCTCTGAATTATTCAGCACGGCCCTATTACATTAATTGCTCACTCTGGAGCTCACTCTGGAGTTCCGGTTCTGTTGGACGGTGAGTTTGAAGATGGGAGCGGAGATTTGCAATCTTCCCATCGCTATAGTCCTGACTTGTTTATCGCACAGCTTTACAAATCGCCGTGTTTATGCTCTCTGGTAGTAAAACCAAAGAATCGCCAATTAGGCGCATTATTATTTGCTTAACAGGAGTGAAGATCTTTCCTGCTGAAATTAGGGCTACACGGCTAATGCCTTGTTTTTTTTGAAGCACTAGAGCAATGCAGTGAGGCACGCGACGGACCATTATCTTGGCCAACCAATATTGCATTGACCTATAATCCCGTCATATTGCACAAGCCCTTATATACACTGGCCTAACAACAGGGTTAATTCACAAGAACGATTAAGTGGGAAGATACTTAATGAGATATGCACCTCAAAGGTCGTATGCAAGTTGTCAAACCTGACAAGCTTTTTATTTTTTTTTCTTGTCCTGCTGCTTTACCACATCTAAATGAGTCTGCGGTTATACATGATAACTATGCAGCGTTATCTCCACATCTTTTTACCACTTGCGACTTCTGAAGTGACTTCATATCCGAGTGTTGAGGATGGTGTTGAGCTTTAACAGTTTGGTGTTTCCCACCTAAAAATATATATCCATAGGCATGGGTTGCAGTGTGCACACACACACACAGACGTCAAAGGGCTCTGAGATTCTTGTGAAAACACAAAGATAGACTGGAAATGTATCGCTGTTAACACTTTTTTCCATGTGATGGGTTTTTAGACCTGCAAACATCAGGAAACTGTTTCATAAAAGGACTGCTCCGAAAAAGTCAACCAGATGTGTTCAATTTTCATCACCTTCTCCTTACAATACTGACAAACACGCACCCTTGTGCGCACACATTTGTGCAACCTAAATGTAAGGAAGCATGACTTCACATCTTTCTTATGTTCTTTCTGTGTCACAAGGACACGCATTAAAGCACCCATTTCATTGCCATATTCACTTTTATCGCTTCAAACATTAACAGGTCGTGAAAATGTCACTTCGGGTTTAAATTATTGCAGCATCTGCCGAGCACGTTCTCCCACACACTCCCAGCTATACATATACACCATGCTAGCTATTAAGATGCAGTTAAAGGTTCCAACCGAGGTGAAACAGAGCTGAACATAAATATTACAGAACTATACTGCGACCACCAACCCCTCCCCCCCCTCTTTTTTCCACGTCATATTGTGTGTTCACACTCTCTAAAACACACACCAGGTGCGTGCAGTAGTGTATTTGTGCGTGCGGCACTTACCCATCAGCCCTGTTCAGAGCCTCTCACGAGCGCCAGCTGCTGGCGAAACATACGACTACTTTATTTCATACATTTTAGATTTTTATACAGTTTTGATGAACAAGTTTCAAGTCACCATGCGTGTACGTAGATTTTAGAGAGACGTGGCGGTCTGTCTCGATCAGTCCCGCCCTCGCATGTAGACCGTTCTATAGGTATAAGCCTGCCATTTCGTGGCGTGTTTTTAATGGGATTTAAAGGGCACATTGGATGACGGGCTACTTAGGAAAATACTGGTAAACACCCGGGGGCAGTAAGTATTAAAAAGTACACTTAAAGCGCTGCATTTTCCATATATGTCGCACAGACATTTAATTCAAAATTCCTTGATTTATTAAATGACCACAGTATTAAAAATAAGAGAACAATGCGACGGATACATTTCAGTCAGTCACGTTCCAAATGGGTCCAGGTTGCAGCATTTGCTGACGGGAAGGAAAACTTGGATTGTAATATTACCTGGCGACACGATCCCAATTAAAACGGTCCACTCGGTTATGCTCATTGTGTTCACACGCTGGCGAGAAGTTCCAAACATCTGGGACTTCCACGTTGTATGCCAAACCTGGGAGATACATGAAAAACAAACACTGGCAGCATGCAGCTTCAAGCAATATAAAGCAAAATGATTTTACTTTAGATAGACTCACCGTCTGTTGGCTTGAAAGCTGGCTGTGTGGTGTTTGTACCCTGCTCTGTCATGGTCAATAATGCAATTTGGAATGTATTTAGGGTTAGGGTTAAGGGTTCCTCGCGTCGTTCCCCAACCATTTTCACTTGACCTCGATGAAAAACGCCATGAGGTCAAGGAAAGATGTGAAGGTAAATTCATACGCATGCAGGAAAAGACAACCGCAATGTTCTTAAGATCGATTACGAGAAGCACATCTTCCATTTCGCCGAGTGCATCCTTGCCCTGTTGTTTAATGCGGGCTGTATAAGCAGCTCTTTCAGTGACAGGCTGCTTGCGTGGAGAGATTCCGCCGGTCCTTCCTTCCTGCTGCTGTCACACTTTACAATCAACACTGCTCTCAGCTCTATTTTTTTGGCTTATCTTGCTTTTTAAAAAAAGTGATGTTCCGTGTTATTGCCCTGTCCCCTGCGCTGCTGTAACACTGTCACATTTGCTGCCTCTGGGAAGTGTGCGACGGTATTTGCAGCCTTCCTTTTGAAAAAGGATGATCCAGTGTGTCCTTAAAAGAGATAAAGGAAGCACTGAAGCACCTTTACGAAGCACCTTTACTTAGCACCTATAGAATTTGACCAGATCTCATCATGGCTGAGAGACTTTACGGTCATTTCAGTCCGTGTGGAACCTTCCAAAGCGAGGAGACTTTTCGACTGCAGTCTCAAAACTCAACTGGAAAAAGGAACCCAACCTCAATTAACACTATAGACAGTGACTGGTCAAGTCATTAGCTAACTGTAAAAAGTGAATAACCGTTAAGTTACAGTTACGTTGATGGGCATGAAAGGTTTCTTTGCAAATTTGAATGCAATTGATGTGAAATTCGGAGTAGCCAGAAGTTACTGGTACTGGGGTCTGTAGAAGAAAAGCCATTTTGGTCAAAGTTGTGGGACATCACTTGATATCAGCAGCAATCTGCCGTCTTGTTGCCATGGTGATTTTAATTCCAATTGTCGCCCCTTTTATATATGGGTCAGGGGGAAACATGCTCTGGCTTATTTCTCAGTGGTTTGTTTGAACGGAAAGAAAAGAAAAAGGAAACGGCTCCAATTTCCTGTTTCCACAGCTGTGTGTTTTTACTGTCTTAGGCAGACGGGGGAGACTTTTGTGGCCAGCTTGTATTTGCAGGTAAATGTTGTGATGTTGAAAGGGGATATTGGCAGAGAGTCCCCCCCCCCCTCCCCCCCCTCCAAACTTTGTCTTGTCTTTCAATGTATTTAGTCTGCTTCTCAGGTCTTCGATGTCTTGCTGTTATGTCCCACTCACTCACTCACTCACTCACTCACTCACTCACTCACTCACTCACTCACTCACTCACTCACTCACTCACACACAACGTTGCTATCCTTTGATGTGAGATTTTGAGGTTAATATGTTAATTTATGCAGGAATTGAATTAAAAGGAATACATGATTCATGTTTCACTGCTTCTCTCAAGGAAATTTAATGCACAAAATGCAGGAGCTGGTGTGGATCCTTTCGACTTCTCATTTAATTTTATTATTTATTGGACAGACGGCCAGCCAGAGCACCCGAACGCAGACAGGCATCCAGTTAAATATCAAGTTACAATAAGAGAGGCGAGCATTATTCATGCATTGATTTTGAAATCCATTCCTGGCAAATCATTTATTTAGTCGTTTGGTTGAATTCATTATTTTTTTTATTTGGCTGCTGTGTTGCTATGGCAGCAGATGCAAGGGAGGCGGAGGAATGCAGGCAGGGAAGCAGGGACGGGGCAGCGGAGTTTTCCTTTGTGGAGGAGAAAGTTTATGATGTCAGAGTTGTTGTCCAGCAGAGTATTCCTCATTGCTCATAGATGTTTATTCTCACTTTGCTTCCCACACACACACAAGCATGCTGGCAGTGTGGTCTGTGTGTATACCCAGTTTGAATTTTAGTCAAAAGCAAGTTTGGTTAAAAGTTAAGGTTGGATTTAAACTTGTTTAATTATAAAGGTTATGGTTATCCTGCAGCTTATGTGCCAGGAATATAGTCTCCAGTAAAGTCCACGGAAAATAAGTTTGCACCTGCTCTTCCAGGAGGCTCCAAACCCGATTCTGAATTCATGTGGCAGAAAATACAAGCAAATGTGCTGCTCAACAAACAGTGCTTTGCTGCTTGTGTTACCTCCAAGTGTGTGTGTGTGTGTGTGTGTGTGTGTGTGTGTGTGTGTGTGGTCGATGCTGGATTCACAGTGCACACACCTCCGGCTGTTTCTACAGCATAGCAGAACGGAGGAAGCTTTCAATGAAAGGGAAATATATATATATGGCTTTGTCTCTCTCTCTGCAGTCCTTCTTTTTTGTTTCTCACCCTCGGCTCTTTTGCCGCAAGTCGCTCTTTGGCAGTCGGTCTGTGTCTGACTCTTGACCTCGCCTTCCTTCTCTTCTCTCCACACATTGATACATGCACCTTCGTCTGATGGTATATTTGTGCTTCAGGCAATTTACATACAGGCATCTGTTTGTGTCTTGAACTATGACTGGCTGTACTGCAGGTGTATAATTAGCGTCCTTCACTGGGATGATGCAGATTACCTTTCACTATTCAAGATTTAGCCTTTTAATGACAAACCAAGAGCCATAAACCAATTAGTGTTTCCGCTGTTGTTTTGACGTCAGATCACACCTACAGTTGGTCTGGGCACATCTTTTGGAGTTTGTGTTTCCTTTTGAACTCGTATTTAAAACCATGGGATGTGGATGACTTGCTTCTTTTGAAGCCCCTTGAATGTTTCCAACTCAAACTTGTTTTCTGAGCCCGAAAGATGAAAATGACAGAATGAGACAGATGCAAGGCAACACTGTGGTCATGCACATGAAAGTGTGTGTGTGTGTTTGTGTGCGTGGCACACATGAAAGGGTGTCTGAATGCATATCTGTGTCTCCCTGTGCCTATTTTGATGTCCTGATTAGCAGTGTTTATATTTAGAGCATTAATCTGCTCAAAGTCTGCATTCCCCAAGGTGCTGTCACACACACACACACACACACACACACACACACACACACACACACACACACACACACACACACACACACACGCACAGAGTCATCCCCTCGTTCTACTCATCAACTTACAAGAAGTGAAAGAAAAATAAGTTAAAAAAGAGTAAGAGAAGAAGCCAAATGAAGCTTATCAACAAAATGACAACACATTTGAGGAGTAAAGATGAAGAGTGTAGACGTACAGATGATTTGTTGGTGTGAAACATTTGTCTCATGTCCAGTCCAGATGTCATGTTCAGTTAGGACACGTGCTCTTTTGCGAATTTTTCATTTCCTACAGATGTTTTTGGCAAGTTCTGGAGATCACAAGGAAGCATGCTGATGCTAACGGGCAGATATGTGGTGTATTGTGTTTTTTATGAAGTAAAAAAAAATCAGATTGACCACAGGTGGAGATGGAGGTACTGACGCCTCTACTAAATGAGTGACTTTAAGTGAGATTTGATGGGTTTTTCTTTGAGTTTTGATCAAGGGAACTGAGACGCTGTGAACAGAAGATGTCTAGCAAAAGACGCCCAGTTGAGTTCGAACTAACAAAACAGTTCTCCTCCTCTTCTCTCTCGAAACCTAATCAACGCCGACATGTCTGTCTTTATACCCAATCTCGAAATGTTGACTTGCTCTGCTCGCGAAGAAACTACAACGCACTGAAACATCATCCGTGAGCCCGTAAGCTCCCCCGTCTGATGGCTGATGACTCTCCCGATGCGTTTGTTAGTGCGAGTCATGTTTCTCAAGGTGTCTTTGTATGTATATGTCAATATGTGCACAATATGTCCACAGTCTGTCTGTATGTATGTGTGTGTGTGTGTGTGTGTGTGTGTGTGTGTGCGCATACAGCCTGTGTGTAACAAATCCCTGCAGTGTGATGGCCTTAAGCCCTATGTTCCCTCTGAGTCGCTCTGAAGACACAAATTCAGAGGCTTAGGCAAATTACACACACTTACACCTGTGCCTACACACACACACACACACACACACACACACACACAGAGACACACACACACACACACTCAGGCTTTTATGCTACCATATCTTCTCTGTCACTTTCTCCTTTGCTGCATCTTATGCACACCTGCATCTCTGCAGCAGCCTCTCCTCTCCTCTCCTCTCCTCCTCTCCTCTCCTCTCCTCTCCTCTCCTCTCCTCTCCTCCTCTCCTCTCCACGCATACTCTCTTTCTTCGTCTGTGTCTTTCTCCCTCTATTGGTTCAAAGATGTTATTTCTCTGTGTTTATCTCCCCCCCCCCCCCCTTCCTCCACACTTACCTCTCTCAGTTGACGCACTCCCTCTTCCCTCTCTGTCTGATTCACTGGTTTTCTGTCAGAGTCTTTGAGGCGTAAAGAGCAGAATGGCCTCCTCATGGAATGGAAGGGTCGATGATTTCGGAAACGCCACACTGAGATAACACACACACACATGCACACACACGTGGTTAACATGGATACCCTGCCAAAGCTTCTCTGGCATATTGCGTTACACCTCCTCTCCTATGGTAGGAATGACCATATGTCTTCATGTGGCCACATTAGTGTGTGTGTGTGTGTGTGTTTCGCGTCTGTGTGGGTTTGAATGCGTGCTGTGTGCATATGTGTGCTCCACGACACCCTGCGATGTGTTATTTCCCAGTGTGTGTGTGTGTACCAGCAGGGAGAGAGGCTGCCGGCAGGTTTTGTTGGACGGATTGTACTATAAACCGTGGACATACAAGTGAAATGATTCTCGCCCTGGAGCCCATTGTAACTCTGTCTTTGACCGGCTTTTTCAAAATAAAATATCCACTTTGCCAGAGTTACACCTGGTATGAATGTAATTCTGACAATTCTATTTTTTTATGCTGAGATAAGAGGTTGGTAATTAATGGGTAAATCATTTTTTGATAGCAGGTAATGACAGAAATATTGAGCAATTAACATCACTGTAGGTAATTATTGTTTTTCACAATGGCTGTCTCATAATAAGCCCCTTCAACAACTGTATCCTTCAACCAATTAAACTGCCTGCTTTTGAATGAGCTTAATTGGTAGTGCAGCTGTCTGTCCTACTGCCAGACACAGACGGTTAGACAATCACTCTGACTGGAAGCCGTAGGAATGTAAAGCGGAGAATCATTATCCCGCTCTTTTTGGTTTTTTTCTGAGTTTTATTAAAAATAGGAAGACGTGCTAAAAATCTTTGTCCTCGAGCCATACTCTCTGACTTCAGATGAATTGTTCTGGGTGTTTCGTTGTGTACATGAATGGATGTCCCTTTCTTACATCGATATTGTCTTGTGTAGTCTCCTGTCATTCATATCATGCCCTTATTCTTGTGGGACATGTGCAAGAAAAGTAATCTGTATTCCATCTCCGTTAAAAAAAAAAAGCCGACCAGACAATATCAAACACCGTGCTCTGTTCTCTGCTGCTGTAATGGCCCAGTTCCTCTGTAGGGAAACTCCAAAGTTTCATCTCATCATAAATACAACAAACCAGATTTGAATCCACGATGCAGTGAGCACATGGTCCGCACCCCCGGCCCAATTAATCACCAGAGTCGGGCCCTGGCACACAAACAGAGGCAGTATGATATATAGTGGTGTGCGCTCGGTCTCAAACACCTGTGGTCCGCCTGCTGATTCGCCTGCTGCTGCTGCTGCTGCTGCATTTTGTCTTACAACTGCAAAAAAAAAAAAAAAATGTGGAAGACAGAGTAGCAGAGAGAGAAATCAGTAAGAGGAAGACTCATGTAGAGTGAGAAAGTTGAGCGATGTGGGAATAGAAATCTCATCAGCCCCTCCACTCCTCACTTTCTCTCTCGTTTTTCTTCACCAGCAGTGGAGGCGGACTTGCCCTGCAGTCAATCGCAGGTGCTAGTCAGACTATGAATGGAGCAAACTATGGAATGCTCCCCCTTCCAGGAGAATACCAACGGAATTCAATTTCAGTAATGCGTTGAACACACCGCAAACAATGACGTTTGTCTCCAGACTTCAAGTCTTGGCCTCTAATAGACAACATGTCAAAGTACATCACCTGTCAGTGAGAATGAAGGAAGCATTTTCTCGTTTTTTATCCTGGCAGATGCACATGGAAATACATACACAGCATTTTTTCTTGCAGTATATTGCTTGTCAGTCCAAGAATGCTAAGGTTAAATAGCAACTTCAAAATAAGGCCAGGCTGTAGTTTCATTCTAATATAACCCTCTAAAGCTACTACGCTTACGGACCTTGTTAAGGAAGATGAATGCTTTCTCTGCTCCAAAAGAAAGGACTTTCAGGAGATGATGGGTTGATTACAAATTCCTGTTCTATCCAACTTTGCATGAAACTAGTGCTGAGCTATTGACCTCCACTGGAAGGAGCCCCCCTTGTCTTTGTCTCCCAGTCAAATTAGCACATTCACTGTTGACTCGTCGGTGGAATTAGCTTCGTCCTTGACTGGCAGCAAGATTAGCTCTGTCCTATTGATCTACAGCACTGCAATCCTTTCCTCACTGATTTAGCCTACACTTAAACTGCCTGTGGTAAGACATGCTGTGTGATATACTGGATCTCCTAAATACTGTGGATGCTTAAGCCAGAGTTCTAGGACGAAAAAAAAGAAGAAATACTGTTCCCCAAAATGAATCAGGAATAGCTCCTCAATGAGGCTTAAGGCCTGAAGGCTTATATGGATATTTCTGTTCACCTTTATAAGGTAAGAAGCTAAGGAATATGAATCATTTTTAAGTAATCCTTGATTACCATTTCCAGATTAAATGGAGAAATGCAATAAAGGATCATCTCCTCGTATATAATATCCATTTAAACAGAAATGTCATCGTTATAAACAAGATACCATGGATAATGACGCAATTTAATATATTCTACTGATCTTTACTACAAATTGAACTGTAAATTTGATGAAAATACACTTAAACACAAGATTTGTAGTCCAATCCATAAAGATACAGCTGGACTAACTTTTACAACTTTCAGGATCGAGTGATTTAAATAAGAGCGATTCAAGTGTTCGTACTCGGAAGTTGATTTACCGTAAAGAAATTACCCGCTGAGTGACAGGCGTCTCTTTCCCAAATGTAAGTCTGCGGGGGGAAAATGATTTTTTTTGGCATCCCCATAATGTGACGGGACCTAGAAATTGGAATTCCACCGTTTGGCCATAATGTCAAATTAGCTTCAGAGCCCGATGCTCTTCCTGGGGGCTTGCTCCTCCCTCAGGCTCACGATGACTTTCCAGCAGCCCAAGCTTTCCCGTAGAGCTGTAAGTTACTGAAATGTGCTGTTGTGGGTGAAAATAACATGCCTTGGTAAAAACATTTTTGCAAGAAACATGGGTTTATGCCAGTGTGACTGTAGAAGAGAGCATATTTTGGTGCCTACGCCTCAGGGGTGGACCCAGTACCCAGTCTGTTTGGGGAACACTCTCGAGGTGAATCTCTGTAAAAGCAATTGTCCCTGATTGATATCACTTCATTGAATTTAAATCCGAGACAGGGAAAAGCTGACAAGCTGCCTTTTTAGTTTTGAGACCGCTGAGATGTGAATTTCCAAAAAAAAGGGACTTAAATACAAGGAATATTCAGTGCAGTCTGATCGGTTTTAAATCTCTTTCTAGTAACCCAGCGGAGTGTAATGACTCCTCATCACCATCCTGCCCCCTGTCTGGTACACCGCAGGTGTGAACTGGCCTATGAATGGTGTCGTTACACCTGCTGTTCCCACCAGCAATGACGGGACATGACATCACACAATGTTTTTTTCCCACACTGGATTCGCCTCTTGCTGCTTGCTCTTTCTACAGCTTTCACATGGCTGTTGCTCATTCCTCATGACCGTCCCTGTTCTCTCCTTTTTCCTCTCTGCCGACTCTCTTTCTCTTCCTGATTTCTTCCTTTTCTTTCCTTCATCTCACCCGCTCGGTCTCTTGCTCTCTCGAACCTCAGTGGCCCTCATGAAATGTGCTGCCCTAGCTCGTGCCACCGCTGTAATTTAGACCTCGTGGGGCTCTGGAGAATCAAGTGCCAGGATCCTACACTTTATTAAAATGTCAGCATGTCTCAACGGGGGCAGCTAGCTGCGCAAAGTCATAACATCGACACTTCTCGCAACCTATGCATATTCTGATCGGGTCTAAAGAGGAGAGTGAGCTGTTCTTGTCGGTAAAAAAATACATTTTGCATTTGGAAGGCTGATTAGAAGTGGATAGAATTGGGGAATTCTGAATAAAAATGATAAATACTATTTAGATTTGTATAGTGTACGATATGAAAAAACAATATATGTTGTGATTTCAGGTCATGCACAATTTTAAAACCAAATTGGATAAAAGCCCCGGATGACATTGCTATAAGAAGGGCCGTCGTGAAGAACAGATAACAGTAAATTCATTATCTTGTGGCCACACACAGTGTGCAGTGCTTGAGAGTTGCTCTCTACGCTGTTGGAGCACATTCACACTGACGACGGCGCTACAGCAGAACAACTTAAAGGGGCGTTGGTGCAGGCGTGCTGCTGCTGGTGGCAGACAGAGGATGAAATATGATCCGGGAAGTCTAGTTTTGAAGGTTTAATTAAGCTCTTAAAGCGTTAATGGTTTGTATACCTTCAAGGTATGATTGTAAACCTCTTGGAAAGTTTTCATCCATGTGGTGACATTAGCTTTCTCCATCTGCTCTTCATGCTTTCCAGTATGTATTGGATGCATGTATTGGATTGACCTGTTGCTAGGTGACATTGTAAAGATTTGATACACAATATCTCCTTTTCCATAGTTCAATAACAATGAACTGTGGTATATTATTAAGTAGTATATAAGCTAATTATGAAGGAAATAATGTAGTTAAAATTAGCTCCACCTTTACCAGCAGATTAATACATTAATGCATCAGTAATCAGAAAACAATGCTATATGTCTACCGTAAATATAGTATTAGAAATGGGCCATTCTGCATGATGATTATATCTTAACTTTTGTTACTTTAAATATATTTTAATGCTAATACTGTTGTACCTTTTACTTCAGTAATATATTTAATGCCGGACTTTTACTGTTTTTTTTTCATAGTAGAATAAGCATTGCACTAGTTTTCTGTTTTTGAATAAAACGCTGCTAAGTAATATTCAATTAATCCAAATTATAATCGACAAATCAACCGATACAAGCCATTAGTTGCAGCTCTAAATGTAATATAATATAATTATGTTTACCAAATACAGGTTAATGTGATGTTTGACAACATCATATCAAACGACGCAGATAAAGAAATCATCAGGTAGGGAGTGAGTGTTTATCTACACTACAGAGAGATGTCAGCCCCCTCAGGGTGGCATGTCGGGGCACATGGAGCTCTCAGCCTTTATTGCTGGGTGAATGTGATTCCATGGTTCCCTAGTTTTGACAGGCTACATAAACAAGTGTGCCACCACAGGACATTTTGATTTGACAGGAAACTGAAACAGTTGTAACACCGGTGTTGTATCCGTGGTGCACTGTGGCGACCCGTGATACGCGTCCCTTTTTTTTAAACTTTACACTATATATATACTATATATTACACACACACACCTACACACACATTCACAGAAACAAATCCCAACAGCTGCCACCGAGTGTTAGACATTTCTGTCACTCAAACTTGTTTCCCCATCCCCTTTCTGATATTTGGTAACTTGGCAGACCTTCAGTTGCTGTGGTATGGCATTGTAAATCCGTCTATATTGCACATGCACACTAATTTGCTTCAGGATTTAGTCTCCTTAATTGCTTAACGCTGCAGTGAAAGAGGAAAAGTCTCTGATTCCGAGGCACTGCGAGATGCTGTGTAAATAAAAGCAACCATCAAATAGCATTGCTTTGAATGATTAATAAAGTGTGACATCGGATTAATTCTGAGATTGTGATTCTGTCGGAATGATAAAAAAGGATGACAGATTATGCTTTTGATTGCTTTGAATGCATGATCCCCACTTGAAATGAAGCCACTCTACATCAAAAGCACGATGGCATCTTTGAATAGCTTGATGTGTGTTTCCCCTCCTCGGCTCTGAGGGGAACTGCTTAATTATACTTAGTTATTCCACATTGCTGGCTTTCAAGCGCTACTCCACCCAAAAGCCATCTCCTGAGTATCAAACATTCATCCTCTGTGGACCTAAAAGCTGAGTGTAGAAGTGTGTTTGTTTGCTGTGGGACGACTGACATCTGTTTGTTTCATGTCAGGCTGTGAAAATGGATTTCACTGGTGTCAGAAAATAACGTACTGCCAGATTGGAATCCATTGAAACTGACATTAAGGTGGGTATTTTTTATTTAAACATGACTTTTGATCCCTGTACTCAAGGTTTCCACTCGCATTTTGGATACACTCCGGTTCGGTTAAGTCGTTGAGTCATTGAAGCGTTGAACATGTCAGTTGAAGCTCACTCGGAGTGTCAGCGGAGGTGTCGGCGATGCACCGATTGATCGGGAGCGTTTAAGTTCAAGTGGAGGCCCTCGAAGAAGTCAGCAGCAGTTTAAAGTGTATGAACTCAAACATGCCAGTTAAAGTGTCAGCTGAAGTGCGAGCGCTGAAAGCAGTCAGAGTCAATTGTGTATGAATCCATGGAGGTGTGGGAGTGGGATGTTTTTCACTGGGAGTTCATGCTTGGCGGCAACCACCTGCAGCTGTGCGGGATGTTGCCATCCTCCAGCTGTTTCTGATCAATAGACTGAAAGACATGGCAAGGATGTATTGTATAGTTCTGTCAGACTGTTGTGAAAATACTCCCTTTATATGTGTGTGTGTGTGTTTTTTGCGTGTGCATGCATATGTATGTGTATATGTATGTTTCATTTTTTCAGACTTCGGGGTCTGCCTGTTATTAAATATCTAATTGCCTCAAGAGATTTCCAGCACTGGCATTTCTGCCTCTGTAATTGGCTCGCAAAGCTGAAATGTGTGTGTGTGCATGTGCGTGTGTGTGTGTGTGTGTGTGTGCGTGTGAGAGGCGCTAAGAGAAGACGCTAATGAAGACCCACAGGAAAGTCATTGATGTAATCAATCGTTTCTTAAAATGTTTTTCAGGCATTCCTAAAAGAAGCACTGTGAATAGGATTGGAGCCATTTACAATCCTTAACTTCAGCTCTGTGTGTGTGTGTGTGTGTGCGCGCAACAGTGCATTAATTTGTGTTAAATATGTCCTGGCGCATGCACCACACCTCGTGTATGTGTGCTTTGTGTGCACTCATTAATACCACGTCTGTATTGTGAGTTGAGGCCCATTGTGAGTACAGCCTGGCTGGCCTCTCCTTCAGCCAGTCTCAGCTCATCATGTCTTTTCAAGGGAATTAATTAACAACCAAGAAAGTCTCTCTCGCTCTCTCTCTCTGTGTGTGTGTGTGTGTGTGTGTGTGTGTGTTGGGGATAAGTGTAGAAACAGAGCGTGGCTTCTGTGCCTGGCCTTCCAGCAGCACCATCTTTTGTTAAAATGCAAGTACACACACAAATCTGGCTCCAAATCAGGGCTTCTGTTGATCCTCAAATGCAGATGTTCCATCCATACACACTCACCAAGTATGGCAGATGTTGTCGTTTATTTCCCTTTCATAATGAATTCCCATGTTGCACTGTGCCACTGTTGCTCCTGTCACGTCCCGTGCATGTTAAGCATATTAATTGACAGAGAGAATGGCGTAACATGGAGAGAGAAAGAAGAATGAGACATACCTGTTAGGAAGAAGGGCAGGAGATTCATACAGCACTGAGGGAGAACAACAACAACAACATCACACACACACACACACAAAAGCAGAGCTACAGTGACTGCTATGACAGAATGGACTGTTTAACATAGCGTCAGGCAGTTCTCCTGAGAGTGCTTAACCAGAATACCTGATCATGCAATTACCATAGAAAGAGCAACAACAGCCTCTGGGCCCTGTGCGTGTGTGTGTGTGTGTGTGTGTAAGAGCATGTTCTTGTGTTGCTGTCTCTTTGGTAGCTGTGTTTTCCCAGGGAATTGCAGTTTGGTGTGTGTGTGTGTGTGTGTGTGCTGCTCCTCTCATGACATTTTACCTTTTAGACTGCAGTAAGTGTGCATGTTTTTTTGTGATTGTACTCTTGTATTGTATACTTTGGTGTATAAGGAGTGTTGGGCATTGATTCACAGAAAATGTCATATTTTTCACAGCAGATATGACTTGTTATAACAGGAAATGCACATTAGGTGGGTGAGGTCCTGGTATCGTGCATGCTAGCTCAGTGGAGTAGCTTACCGGGACAATTAATGGCACCGAGCCATCGCCAACGTCATCGTTTTCACCTGTGCCTTTCCTGCCATGACAAGTCAAAGCATCCGCTGTGAAAAAGGTCCTGAAAATATGTCTAATTAGGCAGTATTGAAACCACCTGTGTGAGTGAGGTCTATTAATTCACTTGTGCCTCCAAATTAAAAGTCCGCTTCTAACAACGTTTTTGTCATTCCCGTCACAAAGCTGGCGTTTTTCTTTTTTTGCTTCGGTTTGATTTGTTTACAGTAATTATAGAAATGTGGTAATTTGTTGATTATAATTAATTGATTAAAATGCTAAGTGGCGCTCATCTTTGGGTCATCGTCTGACGTCTTCGTTCATCTTGATTCATTCTGACCTGGTCACTGTGTGACAGTCGTGCCTGCGCTTCTGATATGAAATAATCACAGCTTATTGCCGCTTCATCGCCAACCAGGGCATTTTAGAGAGGGTGGAAAACACGAATGTAAGGACAAAGCACCTCTCTGTCTTCTCTGATTCAGTGAAATGTAAACCAGGAGTTGGAGATTTAGAAAAGAGTGATAGTGATAGGGTTGGTGGCCCGCGGGAACTAGAGGGGAGATATTTATTTGTAGGATAGTTAAGCAAGAGGATAATTAGAAAACTTGATGGCTTTTTGGAAAACGAGGGCAGAGACAGACATGAGATGTAAAGTGAGTGGAATCATGGATTTTGAACAAAGGCCAATGGCCTTTAGGGAACAATTAAGTGACGGTGAGGTGAATATTTCGAGATTGCAGGGAGGAAAGGTGACGATGATGAGGGAGAACAACTCATTTAGCCGGCCGCTGCAGAGGAGAGCAAAAGAGACGAGGAGGCAAGGAGGAGAGATGGCATGAGAGAGGTGTAGAGATGAAAGAGTGATTAATTAGAAGCTCAGATAGCGCTAACTACGCTGTGACACAGAGGGACAGGAAGAGAGATAGGATTGAATTAATTTGAAGCCCAGGTATCGCCGCTTTGGCTAATTGAAGCTCTTGGCGACCTGCAAGCTTTATTTGATGTCCTGCTCCACTGTTCATCACAAAGGTCATGTTCACACTCTCATGTTGGTTAAGTGGCTTTTACATGTGACCTCTTTTTTTTGTGTCTCTTTTCCATCCACAGCCCTTTTTAAATCCGTTTAACTTTATTGTTATTCTAGCAGGTGGTCTGAAAATCAATTGGTACTGAAGTAGAGATCCTCATGAAATACATAACGATTGAGAGCAGAAGTTAGTGTGAGTAGGAAATGTCATATTTTAACCACTAAGCAATTTCAATTTAGCACGATGTCAGCATTATTTACGCGCACAAGACTGGTTTTCCATTCTGTAGCTATGCACTCTCCTCTTTTCTATACAAGCAACACACATCCATGAGACCTCCAGTTGTTCCCTCTGAAGAGACCAAGTTCAAGTTTTTCGGATTGAACAGTGATTAGGCAGCGTTGTTCGTGGGATAGACAATCTTGTGGTGTTTACAAGTGATGGATTGGACAGCGGGGGGGCTCTTGGGATTTTGAGGACAGTCGTGACTCAGACACTTGGGAGAAAAGTGCCGTTTCAATCTGGTGCAACGGAGTCGTTCATTCGATGAAGCGAAGAAGCAGTCAGCAGGTCGATATCACATGCGCAACATGGCTCTAAATGCCATATTCAGTGCAGAAAAACACTTTTATCCCCCAGAGCACAAACACTTTTTTAAGAAGTCTTCTCAGAACAAAATGCAGCACCGTAGCACCATTTACATCCAAAGTCATGGCACTTCTGGTGATCTATACGTTAAAAATACTGCGACGATGATTCATGTTTCATCTGTCAAGCGACATGCGCACTAAAACGAGACGCAAATGACAAGACTTGAATGTAATCTGTAACTAGAGATGGACGGATGTGACGGGTGTCATCTTGATGCCGTAGCGCGACGATGACATCGCTTCGTTCGGATAACTAATTACAGAACAGATGACATTCCCTCCGTCCTCGATCATATCAGAACGACATGCGTCTTAGCCGTAGAACAAATTGCTGACTAAAGCCTGTGACTGCGGAGACACTAATTCCTCAAATATGCCCCTTAGATGAGTAATGCAGCTTCTGTGATTGGCCGGGAGCATCGTAGGGTGATGTTGCAGGTGGACGGCGAATTCAGGGAAGCATTCGTCAAGGGTGGTGGTGAAACGATGAATCGGTGATTAAGAGGGGAAAAAAATGAACCTTGTTTCAGACGAGTCTGGGTCGAGGCGATGTCACCTTCTGTTTGCCTGGGGACGGCTGGTTGGGCCATTTGCGGCGTAAACACTGCACACCTGTTGCTTGGCTGCAAATTCTTACCCACTGACACGAAAGCACATTGAGATTGAAAACTATAAAACTGAAAGAGACAGAGAGAGCACAGAACAAGCCTCAGAGAAAGAAGGTTTGACTGTAGGAAAAGAAAGAACGTGAGAGGAGAGGTAGAGGAGGCCGGGAACTTCAACTACAACTGTATTGAAAGCTGAAGAACTGGAAGTGGGGAAGGGCCACACTGTTGGTATGCGTTTTTAGTGAAATAGGGTCAAGGGGGCAGAGAATGGAGAGGGATCAGAGAGAGGCTTTTGATGCTCTGCCAATATTGTTCGACCGCGATGCCTATGGATGTCATTGGAACCGAAAGAGAGGGATCACGGAATCCCAAAGGAGGAAAATCCCCAGCGGCTGAAAGCTGAGACCTTTCTGTATTCCTGTCATGGTGGAGGGAGGGATGAAGGAGAGTGATGAGGAAAGAGGGAGGGAGGGGGAGAGAGAAGTGGATGTCATGTGATAGAAATCATTCCAAGCACTGTTCCACAGTATATTCCCCTGTCACGAGAATTCATATTCAAAGTCGCCGAGGCAGCCGTGTAATTCACATTGTGAATCCCTTTCCCCTCTCTCTCCCTCTCCCTCTCTCTCCCTCTCCCTCCCTCTTCTCCGTATTCATCTTAACGTCTTCAATTCTCTGCTGTCGTCTGTCCCTTTTCTCTCCGTCTTTGACTTTGCCTCAGTGCGGCAGAGATTTGTATTCCTTCTTTGGTCACAAGAAAGCCAAAGAAGACACTTGGTGCAGCAGAAGAGAGCAGAAAAACAAAAGGACGTGAGAGGCTGGAGAGGGAAGAGGAAAGGGGTGCAGAGGTGATGTGAATCGGTCTCTCGTCAGACAGCCGAAGCAGGGCGGCATTTTGCCTGTCTTGTTTTTCTTGCTCAGAGAAAACCTGCAAGGAGTTGGTTCAGCTCTTTGAATTGAGAATACCTCAAAGAACACTGGAAAGGGACTTTTAAAGGGACAGTTCTTCCCAAAATACAATAAAAAAAATATGAATATCGTCCCCGCTTATCTGTGGTGCTCTTTATCTCGATAGTTTTTCTGTGAGTTGCCTATTTTTTGGAGATATCGGCTCTCCTCCATCATCCCTGCAGCACTCCATAGCATCCTTTTATAGAAGTGGGAGCAAACATGAAGATGGAATTAAGTAAAGACAAATATAGTACATTAAACGAACCATAAATGAATGTTTGAAATTCCATTTGCTTGAATATACGATTATGACCTTTTAATAGTTGATATTAATGTTCTCTCGTTTCTCCTCCACTAATTTCCCATCCATCACTTGCTTTACTACTCGACCACTCTTCTTCTTTCGTTTGATACCTTCCCTCTTTTTCTCCCTGGTTCTCTTTTAGCCAAACGGCAGTGTCCTTAATTATTAATGCTGACACTGTTTTAATTATCTGATATTTAAGAGCAGGCCATTACCGAGTCAGAATTAATAAATTATGTGTGAGTGTGTTTTTGTATTTATGTTTCAGTGTTGTGCAGTACCGGTCTGTGTATGCAGATTTGGTACTGTTGTTGTAAACCATTTTGCATTGCTTTGTACTGTATATTGTATGCTGATGAGAGTGCCATCGTCTCTGTCCGTGTGTATACCAGTGCACTAATGTGTGTGATAATGTGTTTGTGTGTGTGATCTAGGGCTCCCCCTTGTTAGCTTTGATAGCGGTTATGGATCTGCCTCATAATCTTTTACCGGAGCCGTTTTCATCTCTGGGTTCCTCTCTGAAGTGATTGGAAGGAACCAATTGGGATTCACTTCACCCAGTAAAAGAGGGAGGCAGACCGAACGGGAGAAGGATGAAGGGAGGGACAATTGTGATGGAAGACGCCTAGAAGGATATACTGAGGGCGGTGACGGATACGGGGTGGCGACGGAGACGGCGGAGGAAAGAAAGGTGGACACAGTGAGGAAAGAGGGATGGAGATAAATAAAGGTAACGTAGGAGGGACCTATAAGAGAGAAATAAGAGTGATGGATGCAGTGAAAAAGATAGATGTGAGCAGATGGTGGTCAAGGGATTGAAGGAAGGAGTGAGTGAGTGTAATAGATGGATGAGAGAGGGAGAGAGAGAGAGAGAGAGGGAGGGAGAGACGGAGGGAGAGCGAGAAAAGAATCAGCAGAGCTGTAAATTGATTTGAAGGTCCCGCAGAATCACCCCAGAGACAGTGATGGAGACGAATTGAACGGGGGCATTTTTCTTCTCATAACTATATCTCATTAAATCAAATTATGATTTAAGAAACCACTCCACTCACTGAGCACTTCAGAATTACTCTTCTCAAAAGTCTACGCCCGACGAATCCCAATTGTATAACCACTCCACGAGTGAAAGTTACTCTCTGACCAAAACAGTGAATCAATCAGTGATGAAAATAAAATCTAAATTAACTACGATAAGAGACGACACTGCCATTTGTTACACTTAAATTGTATCAAAATAACAAAAATGATTTTGATAAGTGCTGAAATGAGTAATTACAGTTGATAAGTAAGTACAAATGATAGTGTGTGTGTGTGTGTGTGTGTCATTTTGAATCCATTAACAGACAGGTGCAGTCCATCACATTAGAGTTAAGACCAACCTTATTAGGATAAGAAAGAATGAGACAAGACCTGTGGGAACTACCGATAAGACCAAACGGTGTCATCGCGTGTGCACACACACGTGTGTTTGAGCGTCAGTGAGGCATGTATGTACGTGTGTATTATAACACTCACTTAGTATGAAGGGAACCAGTGATTGGTAAGTAAGTGGGCTCAAGGCTTTCTTTGTGAGGTGTCTCATTGGTCCACTGGGCTGAGCTCATGCATGTACTTAAAGAGCCGCTGTCCTGGTGAGGATGACCAAGCGATGAAAGTTTTTCTCTTCTAAACTTTTGAGAGGAATTGGCGGATGGGTGACGCATGTAAAATGTGGAATCAAAGTAACCTTTCCATAAGTAAATGATCTAGAACCAAATCATACAGCTTAAAAGGACCACAGCAGTAGCTTTTAAGCCTATTAAGTTGTCAACCGTTTTCAAAACTCTTGTTTGTTGCAGCAGACAGGGATGCTCAGCCATCTGAGATTTAATAACACGCTGCCAAATGGCATTGCCAAGTGAGCGATATAACATGAATATGTTGGAAAGGACGATGTGAATTTGGCTGTTTTATGCACGTTTAAAGCTGTGTGGTCAGGCTGTCCTTTGAATGCACCATCTTTGTAATCAGTCCCTGCTCACAGCTGCATTGCCACGCGGTGACAATATAACTTGGGACGACACAAATAAAGGCAATGAGCTGCTCAGCGTGACGGATTCCATTCGTCGAACAACATTTAAGTCTCTGCACGTTGATTTCCGTTGTATACTGAAATGAACTGACGCAACGGCTGCCGGGAAGACAGAAATCCAATCTCCAAAGGGTCAGCGGTAATTTGAAATGTACGTATTTTATATTTCATGCAAGACTAATGATATACTCCTTCAAAACTCTAAGTTCTGAATGGATGATCTCATTTCCTCTGGGAGTTTTTTGCTTTTTTTTTTTTCATGTCTGATGATGGCCTTTGCTATACTGTGTTCATGGAAAGATGACAGAATGTACACATCTGTCCATCTATCCAGATGGGTGATTTTATTTGCCTGGAGGGTCAAATTCACAGAAACAACTTTGCGTGATAGGAAACCTGGGAGGAATATTTTGTATGCACACATGCGCACACACTACACACACACAAAATAGCCATCGTACTGTTTTGTACACACATACACACACAGTCATGCACACAAGTGGCCTGTAAATGTTGCTGCTCCTACCAGCCCCTTCAGCTCATAAAGACCTGGAGAGGAGATCCAAGTAATCAGTGAACATGCTGTAAACTGGGGAGGATGATACTGGTGTGTGTGTATGTGTGTGTGTGTGTGTGTGATAGGTAGCAGACACAGTGATAACTCAAACAGCCAGGGATGAGAGGAGAGAGACTGCAGTGGCATACAGCTGGCATTTTATTGCACCGCAACACTCCTCCTGGCTGCCTGACTCTCTTTTTGCTGTCTCACTCTTTCGCTCAACCATGCTTCTTCCCTGCATTACCGCTTTCAGGTATTCTGTTCCTCTCCTCTTTCTTTCTCTCTCTCTCTGTCTTCTGCCCACATCCGCCCACCCTCTCCCTCCCTCTCCCTCCCTGTCCCCGTTTGATGTCTTTGAGGTTGTCTCTCTCTGTCTGACTTTCTCCGTCTCGCACACTTTTTGTGTCACGCAGCGTCTCCGCCATCTTTTGGGTTCGCTGCTCTTCTCGTTCACGTTTTCCTCCCACCGTTTTTTTCCTGTTCCTCCTCGTCGTTATTTGCCTCTCCCGCCTCTTCCTCTTCTCTAATCCCCACCTCTCACTTTTACTGCGAGGCTCTCCAGTGCACAGTGTGAATACTTAATGAATCTTATGTCTTTTACAAGCCTCCGCCCTCACTCATCTCTGTCCTATATACATCTCTCTCTCTCTCTCTCTCCCCCCCTTCCTTTCCCCCGCCACTCTTCCACCTGCCTCCCACTCTTCAGCTCCTCTCCTCTTTACTTACTAGCCAGGAGCCATGTCACTGGCAACAAGGAATAAGAGCTGCCAAGGGGACAACAGGGGGGAAACTATTTCCCCCGAAATCAGTAACCACTATGTAGGGGATGCTGTGTGTGGGCTTCTGCCACAGTGCACATTTAGGGGACATACAGTACAGTAAGACATTAAGCAAGTTGATTGGGGACAGCTTCCCAAATTAAAGAGAAAATTGGTATCAATTTCAGTGGAGATGCGCGCTGTTTACACCTGGTTTTAACCCGTGTGTGTGTGTGTGTGTGTGTGTGTGTGTGTGTGTGTGTGTGTGTGTGTGTGTGTGTGTGTGAAACCCCCTCACTTTTGTGTGTCTGCGTGTCTCCTGAATGTAGCTGAGAGAGATTGCCTATCACTTGTTTTGTGCAGAGGAGATTATTGCTCATCCTGCTCTCATGTTGCCAATATGTCCCCTGATCATCCTCCCATTGATTCGGGCTGTTAGAAATGGTCCCGGGTCACGTGTTTTCCTGTACCTCGGTCTTCTGATTAACAACCCCTTTACCCAGACCACCAATAACCCTCAAAATTACTTTCTGATCAAGTTATTGATTTATTTTGTGGGAGAATCACTTGACTGCGTGGTCGGACCACGGTCATGTAATGAGTCTACGGTGTAGGCATCGCAGCCCTCGAGCCGTCATGTATCGGGTGCCAAACCTCCATCGGCTTGCGATCACTGGAACCCGATAATATTCTTCTTAAATGATTTGTGCCACAGTTTGGTGGTCAAACGATTAGTCTTTGACGATAGAACATGAACTTTTAACAATCTTGCTTCAGTAATGGTTGCTTGCTGCCTCTTTATGTTCTCTAGCACAGTAAATTGAATAGGGATGCAATTGTCTGACTTTTTCACTCCCTTTGATGATTCCACTACCTCAAATCAGGGTGTTGGCTCGACGACAGATACTGATCAGATACTGGTTCTCTTTCTTCCCCCAATTTGGAACCTCCTCGCATTGAACTGATCATTCTTTAGTCATCACTTCATTACAATAGTTGAAAGCTAAGAGTCACTTTTTGTGTTGAAAATGTGGCTCTTGTGAGAATTGCAACCGATTGACAGAATAATAGCTACTGCAATATTATGCACAAGGGATTGCTGTTGTCTGATGTCACTGCATATACTGTGAAGGTAGAGTCACGAAACAATTTAAAGCAACAGTGACTAATAAGGAGTTTTGATATGGATTGGTTGCGTCTGACCGATACCGGATCCTTTTAAATGTGGTGAGTATCAGCCTCAATCTGAGTCGCTGGTTTCCTCAAGTTGAATTTGAAGACTCTCAGAAGGTGTGATCTTATTTCTTCCAATCACTGTCGACGAAATTATTAATTCTTGAATTCAAACAAATGATTTGTTTGATATTGAAAAAAAGATTCAAAACTGTAACACGACAAGAAACAGAATCTCAAAAGACAGAGGAAACATAATTACACATTTAGAATTATCAGTTCATAAGCTCTAAGCGCTTTGTCGTGGCCATGGCTGTAATTATACACCAAATCAATGCATCTTTGTTCAAAAAAAGAAGGAAAAAAATATATAGTTGCAATGAGTACAACCTTTTCTTGCTCCTGATCCTGTCTTGTTAGAAATAAACTCTTCTCTATCTTAATATAAACTAACTATCCATTTCTTGTTTTGAACATAAATATTTGGCCTCTCTATTGTTGTCATTCTTGAAGCTGAAGCGTACGCTCGTGTTGCCGTCATTGTGAGTCGCTCTGTGTCAGAGTAACTGTGTGTCTGCACTGTGAATGTAAATGAGAGTGTAACAGTGTCCCTCATGTCAATTGTGCTCGTCTGGTTCCTGTCAATTTACAAATGCTTGTAAGTTTGCGGCACACTGCTGCAGTTTGGTGGACAGAATTATAATTATTGTTTTCAATGTTGTGCCCACACAGTCGTTTGATCATCCATCTCTGTCCAGTGTCCATGTTGTTTGGAAAAGTCTGTGAATTGATGGAAGTGAAAATGCAGAATTTGTTTCAAATTCTGTGTTAAGTTTGGAAAAAATGTGTCTCGAATGCACAATGTTAAATGTAAATCTTGCTACCCCCTGAAGTGTCACTGCTGGGTTGATTTCAAATCGACTTATATTGAAATATCCACTGGCGTTATACCGCGTTTCCTATTTGAGAGCACTTAACGAGCCTTCATCGCCTAACTTTCAACTCCTCCAGCACTTTTAAAATCTGTCACAAAGTGATAGAATCGCTGATTGTTTCGTACCGTCCTCATTAAAGGACCTGGCAAAATTCTCTATTTTTTTTTTTTGTCTTCTTTTTTTTTCACCAAGCTGGACGAGCTGCTAGATGATCTGCCGTGGGCATGCAGGCAGATTGCTTCCAAGGCCTCCTCAAAGGACCCCTTGTAGGTGTCGGGCTAGATTGCCTGCGGTTCCTCTGTCATCTTTGTAATTGAAAGAGAAACAGTTGATACGTAGCCATGTCGAGCCTGTCTCCCTGTTCGTGTAATGTTAATAGAAGGTTAGCGTCTGGAGAAAATACCTTCCAGGTCTGCCTGGTAAATGATAATACTCGATCCTGTCCCTGTGCTTGTGTGTGGGGAGGGGGGGGGGGGCTTGATATAATAATACATTTTTATTTTTATAGCGCTTTAAAAGGTACTCAAAGATACTTCACATGGTAAAAACAGAAACAATAAAAGAAATTGCAATACAAACACAACAGATGGCGTAACAATAAAAATATGTATGCATTGTCAGTATGTAAGTGTTTACTTTTTGAATTAGTGGTGTAACGGACCACTGACTATCCGTGATCCGTGAAATAATGTTTTACTGACGATCGTTAGCCACCAATATTCAGCATTCATGCTTTTCTCGTCATCAATCTCTGATAATGTTACATTGTAAACAACCAATCAGTGAGAAACTTGAAGGAGATGTTTTCACAACCACATCAATAGATATTAGAGAGGGGATTGTGACCTGTTTACAACAGCTCTAATAACACATTATTAAAACTACTAATGACAAGATTTGTTTTAATCCTTAAAACAAATAGATTAGCCGCCGCTATAGATTACTATAACAAAGAAAAATGATTGACTTCAGAGCGGTTGAAATGATTTTTGGGACAGATGGAGCCTTGTACACCAGCTACTACAATCAATCAAACAACTAAGGGATCTGTATCCGCCAGTATGGATTATCAATGATCGGCAATAAATAAAACGTGATCTAAAAGTTATATTTACTCCCTTTTCTTCTTTTGTTCCCTGATCCCATCCGTGAGTTTTATGATCCGCTGCACCACTAGTTTGACTACATGTATCACGCATGTGTGCTCCCCGTTTGTTTGCCGTTTGCATTGAAATGTGCTCGACACCCTGGGTCAATACTAAATCTCTTCATTACATTTTAGTACCGAGATTTACGGACTGCGTGTTGACATATAGAGCAAATCCATAATTTGTAAACAATCGCAAGTCATTATACCTCCGTGGCGCGCACACATTCAATATGCTGTGGCAGACCTGTGGTTCTGAGATAGAGTAAGCAGTGCTATTTATTTGAAACTGCATGGGTGTGGAAAATACAGACAATTTACTCCCTCCTCTAAATTGTTGCCTCTCTTTGTCCTCCTCCTCCTCGACTCCCTCTAACGTGCTGTTATCATCAAATTGAAAATAACTTCCTTCGTCCTTCCTTAGCTCAGTATCTGTTTGCCTCTACTTTTTATGCGAAGCAGACATGGGATGTGTTTGATCAATCAATCACCAATTCAGATCCCGACGCAGCTTCTCACTGTCAACGTATATATGGCTGTTTAAACAAGCATTTTACTCGTTAGAAACATCGCTTTTTTTTTTAATGTGTGATGTAGCACCGCTGCTCCCTGAAGCCTAATAGGCTTATACTTCATTAAAATGTCAGACTTTCCTGTGACGTTCATGGAGGTTGTTCCCCCCTCCTCCTATTCTGAACACATGATCTTTATCCCACCCTTTTGTGTGTGTGCTTATGTTTGGAAAGTACCAGATCTCCCTTCAGTCCTGGGCCCCCACCCTTCTGGGTGAGTGCGTATGTTTGGAAAGAACCTTATTTCCCTTCGCCCCTTGTTCTTGCAACAGAGTCTGAAGCCTCGCGGATCTCCGCCCAAACACCTGTTGCTGATCTCACTCCCCGGGACTACTCCTATATGATCTCACTTCCCCTTAAACTTGTTAACACACACACACTTCTTACTTTTTAACACAGATCATCATTATAATCAGCTTTACATTTGTTAAATCACGCTATGCATTACACATTTGTTGTTAAACATTCGTTATATCATGATCATACACTTTATCTTTTGATTACATTTTAACTATTGATTTCTGAGTATATTCTTTATGTTCTTCTCATCCTGACCTTCCCCTGATCGTGTATGCATGTATTCAAGGCAGCTTTCTCTGTGATCTCAACTCTTTTCGACAAGGTGTTCCTTGTTCTAGGCGGATGGAGTGCCGCCGTAATATGCAGGAGACCATGCTATTGTTAGTCACCCAAATAAATGGCTAAATGTGAGAATTAATGTCGTGGACAGGCCGTCGGCTGCCCAACCAACTGCTCAATGTTTTATTAATGGGACTTTTATGGTGATAAGACCTGATGAAACATTAATGCAGGATTAAAACTATAAGATATCTTGCATATCAAGTGTGGATTCTCGATGGGGTTTGCAATACAGTTGGGTAGAAAATAGCCACAATTTGTTTATTTTCTCTCTTAACCTGCAAACAATCCTCTTTTTAGTCCTAAAAATGTTGACAGTCGGACATGTTTTCTTTCCCATTTGTGATCACGGAGTTATTTCTAGTGCAATAACTGTCTTGTGACCAATAACACGAAAACAATATCCTGCGCTGAAGGTGTATCAGAAACGGCCGCGAGGAGAACGGCTTGAGAAGCAGATGTGGTTTGACAGGATTACATGAAGTTCAGGTCAGGAGGTCGTTGAACACACCTCGAGAGGTGCTGGCTGCACTGAAAGGGGATGGATGGAGGGAAAATGAGGGATGGAGGACGGAAGGAGTGAGAGACCGATAGAGAGGTAAGGTTTGTGCTTGAAAGAAAGGTAAAGAATGAAAGAGAGGATGAAATACAGAGAGGAAGAAACACTAATCAGCAGCTGAAACAAGGGCATTGGCAACGCACCATTGAGCCCGTGTTCCCCTGTTGCGGCTGTATTTTTCCTCTCTTAGTTCCTTTCTGACAGCTTTAATCAACACAATAAGGCTTGCTGAGATTTCATTATGGAGCCTTGGCCGCAAGGGCCTTTGAGGGAGGAATGGATGAATGGAAGGAAGAATTTCTAAAGAGGAGGGCTGGTGAGATCGGGATGGAGGGAAAAGAAAGGGGAGAGACATTTGGTTGATGGGAGGAGAGAGAATGGGATGGGCAGAAGTCGATAGGAGCAGAAAGTGAGAGAGAGGGAGGTATGGGAGTGAAAGAACGCAGGGGGGTAAGAGAGCGAGAGAGGAAAGATGAATATCGAGAGGGGGATTAAAGAAGGGAGGGAATCGATGGATGGGTACTGACATCCCCGCATGGGAGAGGGCTGAAATAATGGTGTTATGTGGCCCTGAGCAGCATGGGGGCCCCGCAGAGGAGCAGATCAGTCTTACACTTCCCAGATTACTCACATAGTGAAAGAGAGGGAGAGAGAATTGCAACATAACATAAATACTTTCAAGCAATAATGGCAAAAAGCTTGAATATATACAGTTGTTTTGAAGGAGATGTTTTCAAAGAAATATAGAATATTAGAGAGGGAATAATTACCTGTTTAACTTCCTAACACTATCTCTAAGCCGTTTGTGTTAAAAACCACTAATGCCATCAAGTATTTTTTTTTAATGCAAATAACCACTATAGATTACAATAACCAAGTAAGAGGATAACATTTAGAATTGTTGATGGTTTACATTGACTTTGAGATAATTCTTTCGGACGGTGAGCCTTGCTGTCAGTAATAGTTCCCTGTACCCTGGTGGCTCCCACACACTCTGTTTTTGTATGCTGTTAATGTTTCCCTGGTCTCATCTGATGTGTGTGTTTCATATATATATATATATATATATATATATATATATATATATATATATATATATATATATATATATATACGATAATCTGTCTGTCTTATAGACGGTGATACAAAGAGTGATCCTTGAGATTTCTAGTAACCCAGGAGAAAAAACAGATTGATTGCCTGCTTCTCTCTCAAATAGGAAATCTAATAAGGTGATGTGTTTGAAATCTGCAGGTACATCAATGTTTTTATTTTGTTCTTGGTCTCCAAGGGAACTACCAGCTGTTGGAGCTTTTTTTAATATAAATATTGACTCAATATCCTCAAAGAAGATTAATTGGATTGTTTATTTCCACAACATTATTGAAATAATGAAAAGAGGAGATTGGTCTATAATAGCTTCCTCTTCTCTTCTCCTCTCCTCCATTCAGGGTTCAGTCATACTGTTTTAACTGCTCTCTTAACTGAACTGTAAAACCATCACCGCTGACCCCTTTCTCTCCAGCCAACATGCTCGACTGGCTAAGGTTGAAGGTGTCAAAGTGTGCGTGTATGTTTTTGTGTGTTTACGGATGCTCGTGCAGTTCCTTTTGGTTTGAATACCATTATGTTTTGCTCCATGCGTGGTGGGCAGACGATGCTTCCTGTGTGTTTTTGTGCCTGCTTATTCACCCAGAGTATATTTCTGACCCCTGTCCCTGTTTGCCTGTGACTCACTCACCTTATTACCTTTTTTCTAGTGTCTAAGCAGCAACGCACTCAGCTGTGTCATCACTTGCGGCCCCCAACCGGTTGGGGGCCGGTTAAGAGTAGCCCGAGTGAGGAGTCAGCATGTCAATCAATGGCAGCATCAAACCGGCAATAATTGGTGTTTTGAGAAAGTGTGAGTCACTGCAGGTCCTTGAGCATGCAGCCATTAATGAGCACCAGCACATATTATGCAGTTTGGTGCAGTAGTATGCGAGATTAGCTGTGCACATGCGCTGAAAAGCCTGGAATTTCCTTCTGTGCTTTATTTTCTTGCCATTTTGTAAAATGGTAAAAAATAAAATGGTAGATTAAAAGCAATTCTCCATACCGGCTCTATTTTTTTGCATATGAATTGCCCAGTGTTTGAGCACACAGACAGCGCCCACTATTTTCTGGAGTCTAATGAGCAGACACATCTGGATAGTGGAAAATACAATATTTGGCAGCCTGGCAACAAACATGTGCATCCCCTTCACTGCACTTTATTCCACTTGCTTGAGACATGATCAGAGCAGGTATATCAAAATATCAAATGTTTGAAGACGGAGAGAAACAACTTTGTATGTCTGTCAGAAATGTCACTTCAGCGGCGTAAATCCGCTTCGTGCTCCATCATGGAAATAGAGCCTTCTGATTGATGCGAGTCTACACAGCACAGCTTTATTTAATTTTTTTAATATTGTCATTGAAGCTTTTGGCAGTAGACTCTGTGTCCATTGATGCTGCAACTGAGGGCATGTCAATACCTGAAGAATACTTCATGTGCAAGACATATTGATTGGGTGAAATCTATCCATGGGGCAGAGTTGGCCAAAATAATAGTGCATTCACAGCACCTGGCCCCAACAATGTAGCATGCAGGTGATGAAAGCAGCATAAGCCCTTTGACTATGAATAGGTGAATGCTGCTGAAGCTGATATTAAATGCTGTAGATGTCATCAAATGTTTTAAACATCATTGAAAAAACTGGGTATAATTAACACAATTCAATTAAGTAACACATTGATTTGACCTGTTCTTTTTATTTTCAATGTGATACGCATAGTAGTAGACATATTGATTGTAAATGTCAGCTCATTGGTTGCCAATAGATGCCTAGAAACGATAGTTACAAATCCGGGTTTTTGTTTAAAATCCTCAACACTTTTTCCAACACACATCAAAAAAAATACGCAGCCCAACTAAAATATGACATCATGGCATATGAATTTTACTCCACCACTCTATGGAGTCACACACAAAAATACCTGCCATCCCATTAGATACATTCTGAGCACCCGACTCACATCCGTATATTCATATTTGCTGGAGGAAGATCTTGCCAATATTTGTCAAGCTCACAGGGTGTTGCCATCCCACCCAATCCAATCGCAGTGACACATTAGCATAGCACACAATAGCCCCTGTCAGTGTCAGGTGTGAGAGGGCCTGTTTGCACAGCAGACACGGGCATCAACACGACCCAAAATGTATTCTACAGGCAGCCAGGCTTTTTCTTTTCATTGCCATTCAGACGTCATGTTTGCCCACACAGATGCTATCGGCCGCAATAAGCCTTTTTGTCGTCATCGCTTTTCAAAAAAACCGTAATGTGGCCCGTATATTCTGCTCATTGGCAGATTCGAACAGGAACAAATGACTGGCTGAGGTTTCTATAGGTTTGGCTGCTCTGCCGCATGTGGGCTACGTTGACTTATCGATGACGTTTTGATTGCATATTTAATGTGCTGGTGAGTGTGTATGGAGTTTAACACTCCTAATTGTCCCTCACAAATGACTACATTAACTTATGATGCACAGTTTTCATTTAACAGTCGGCTGTTTGCGCGCTGCTGGGTGACTGATTCTGTTGATTTGGCAGAGATAAACATTGTTAAACTGTTCAAAATGTGTCTGTGTGCTCAAACACAACTGCTATGAATTCAATCTCGGGCCGTCGTTGTGTTACAGCCTGGCTGAATGACTGGTGGATCTTATTCTTGGAAAGGATGGATATCATTTGTTACTGTCTGGTGTGTTTGTTTTGTGAGAACACTTAGACTCATCAAGCATTATTTAACAGATGCATAAACTATGCTCCATTAGGTACTGTACACTGCACATGTAAAAAGTGCATACTGTGTGTACACTACTGTGAACAATATTCAGTGTTGAAAGAATATAAGAGCATGCGTTATAATGGGCCCGTCACACAAGACATTGCAATATCAAATATCATAAATATAATGACGCGTCAAAACCAAGAAAAAAAATGTAATTTTGTACAAATACTTGTATATTATAATTATGTGCAAAACCTCACAAACAACGTCCACGAATAGCACCAAACCTTCCATCAACAACACATCGTCAATAAACATAAATTGCCTCAACTCCTAAATGTTAATGTGTACATGTATGTACATATGAATATATATATGACACGGGAGCTGGTTAAAGAAGAACAAAGCAGCCTTTTTTTGTGCTGATGTGTCGAATAACAAGTATACAAACAACAAGCACACATCCGGTTTCCAAATACACAAACTTCAAACCTAGAATTCCACCGACTTTTTTTGTCAATAAAATAAGTTCTGCGTAGTTCAGACGAGTCAACGTTAATACAAAAACCCACACGTCCTGAATCTTTGGTATATCCGAAGCAGATATAACATCCCAGATCAAATACTTTACTATCGCCTAAATAACTCCCATTCAGAGAAATGATGTCAATACTCAAGTAATGCAGAATTAAATGAAGGAATGATATTTATATGCATATATGAATATATTTTGTGAAAAAAAATAACATTTGGAAGACAAATTAATGTTTTTTTTCTCAGCTGGATAGGTCATCAGAAAGGCCAAAGTAAAGGTCAGCAGTTTCAGTGACATTTTTGGTTTTTCATTCATCCGTTTCACTGTCGGGGAAGTGTGACGCCACAGCAACGCATGGGGGAGATGGAACAGCACATCACATCCCTGTTCATCCTCAGTGCGTGTTTGAAGTGCGTAATTCTTTTATGTTTGACATTTTTTTAAATGTTTTTTATGTTCGTCTGTATTTTAAGTATTTGCTGATATCTGCATCTGTTCGTCAACACGTTTTTCTCAGTTTGATGACATATATACATTTTTTTTATCTTTGCTATATATCTGTATGAGTGTGTGTATTCACGCGTGTGTTTTCTGAACATGTGAGATCCTTCATCCCCTTCATCATAAGGCGGGGTGCTGAAGGACAGCAGGGCATCTCGGCTTGGGGAGTAACGGGCATCAGCAGGGATCTGACTCGCTGCGTGTGTGTAAAAAGAACAAAACAGCACAGCTACAACTCGTATATATACACACACACATGCACACACACATGCACACACATAGCCCTAGTCTGAGGGCACTGCTGTAATTGGATGTCTGATTACAGTCAGATAGTGTGTGTAGGAGAGAGAGGGATGCCATAGAAATGAAAGAAAATTCTCCTCTCAGGGCGAACGAGGGAATGTTCGCAACAGTAGAGTAGAAGAGAGTGTGGGAGAGAGGGAGAGAGTGAGAGAGGTGGGGGGTAAGAAGTTCTCTTTGTGATCTCTGAGCTTAACGTTGACCTTGTGCTTTTTTATCTGTGGCCTGACATCCAATCATCCCTTGCTTATCTCCCTCCCACCTTGCCTTATTCTCTCCATCTTTTCATCTCGCCATCCTTTGCTCATTTCTTCCGACCCAGCGTCTCGTCCTCCTGATAGTCCTCCGTGTTTTCCTACTCCCTTACCGTCGACCGTCCTCCACTCATCCTTCACTCCCTCCCTTCTTCTCCGTCTTATTTCCTCTCGTCTGTCCCACCCGGTCCCACCACCAGTCCTCCGTCACCCAGCAGGAAGCCGGTGGGGTTAATTTGATTGATTGGAAGTATTGGTGGTGCGGGAAGCTCAGGCCACTCACTGGCAACATGAACTGACTTACTTTCCTGCCTGAGGACTTGCAGTCAACTCTGACCACATGTCTGATGGTAAACTGCTGCTGGCCCTGGAACATGCTCGTCAATCCCGTGTGTGAACAAAAGTACGTGGCTGTCTGAGTCATTTAAGTCGTATATGCTTTACACTCTGTACTTCTGTAAAGATGTTTACAAGTATCTTTGCCGAAGTATAATCCCCTCATTACACAGTTCATCACGTAATAAGACCGTGAAGACGGGCAGGACTCCAGACACAGACCACATTATGCTGTTTCTTTTCAAAAGTTCTGGAGAAGCGGCTCCACTGAGGAATAGCTCATATATATGTGTGTGGTTGACAAACTGGCTCAGACACATGCAGCTATTACTGAAGTCTCATGTGGATTTTTACTGCACTGCAGCTTGCAAGTATGTAAATCTACCTCAGAGGAAATGTTCAACGTTTTTCTTTATGTCCCATTTTAAAGCCACTAGGTGGGCAAAATGCATAAATATGACAATAGTATAAGGTAGTTATTCAATGTGTTCCTTCGTGTGTCAAGAAGTAAACTCGGGTGACCGTTGCAGTATTTACACTTTCATCAATGCATTTTTTATTTAAGATATTTACCAATGGAATTCAGGTATACGACCTTGTTTTTAAGTCTGTAAACAATTTACAGCGTTCATAACATTTCCTCTTGCTTCATCTCTTTTGCCTCTGCATACAAGCGATGAAGAGATGCGTGTACTGTACCAATACTTAATAAGTATTGATAAGATAAGTAAGATAAGAGCCCGACGAAGCAATAGTTGCATGTATGATATGGTAGAATGGTTGGACTGTACAGAAGAGGCTGGTTTCTAGAGAACTGCACACAAACGTGTACAACCAGGTTCTCTTTCTTTCTCTTGTGCACATACACTTGACACACACACACACACACACACACACACACACACACACACACACACACACACACACGATGCTGCATGCATTAGGTGTCCACCTATCTCCACTCAGACCTGAGCATGTGCTGACTTCAGCTAGACTGCTTGACTCCGGGGGTGAAGAAAGTCTTGCTATCTCACCCCTTACTCCACACACACACACACACACACCGAGACACACACTTTCTGTGGGCAAAGTGAGCCGTTAAAAGGCCAAGCGCTTCTGTCTCTCTCTGTCTTACTCACTCACTCTCTGTCTCCCTGGTGTGTGTTTTGTCTTTCTCTTCTTTCACTCTCCCTACTCAAACCTCCCCCCCACACACACACACACACACACACACACACACTGGAATAATGAAAGATGTCTAGGTCTGTACTCCGTCCAATCTCTTCTCTCTGTGCAGTAGTGGAGAGCGGCACAGCCTGTCTTTCGACACAATATATTTTGATATTTGTTCTTTAAATCGATCATTCTGCCGGGCTTCTGCCCTGCGACTTTAGCACCGAGAGATAATGTTGACGGTCACATTTGTCCTGTTTTTAGCTGTTGGAGTGACATCACAAAATACTGATTGAATGGACAAGAAAAAAAACCAGGATGGAATAATTTTACCGTTTTGCCGATGTGTCTAGTACCGATGTTTGACGTGAGATGTCTTCAACAATAAATAATGCAGATGGACAAGCAGGGACAGTCTTTACTTTCACAGGATCCATCGCTTCAGTTTTTGCAATGCAATTATGGAACACAAAAATAGAACGCGGGGTGTTTTATGTGAGATAAATAAAAAGTTAATAAAACTAATTTAAACGTAAGAAAGGCATTTCGGGCAAAAATAAACATCTCACAAATCATATTATACGTCTTCTATTGATAAGGTGTCGAGCTGAATCCATTTCTTTGCAATTGCATTTTTCTAGCAGCTACAATCAATATTCCAAATAAGTATTTTGTTTTCATATTCGTGGGCGTTTAATCTGTAAGCCCAAAACAGGAGTTTGTCCCTATTAAAATGATTTTTTTTTTCCCCCCAAATATAGTTTCTAATTCTGTATGAATCATACGCCAAAAAGTATAGTGATCGTCTTCCTGGGAGCCACAATTCCTCCAGCAGCAGCAGCAGGAGGAGTCTTAGTGGTGAGACTTCTGAGCAGGTGTGATAGAGGCTAGACGAAGGCAAACACTCTCCATGAGGTTGAGCCTGATATGCTGATGAATGCTCTATAGAGTCTCAAACTCATTTTCACTCCGGGCCACATCGGCATCATGGTCGCCCACAAAGGGCCGGTTGTAAATGTAACTACTCATAACATATTGTTCAATAACTCTCTGCATTCACAGTTTAAAGTAGTCTTCAATGTGCTCACAATACATTTCCATGTCAAATGTACAGTAACCAGCCAAAGAGCTGCTTCTATGTGTGTTTAAGTATCTCCATAATTTTGACTTTCTATCTCATAATTTTGACTTTCTATCTTATAATTTCGACGATGGGGATATTTTTATTGTCAAGTCTAACTTTAAAAAAAAAAAAAAAAAAAAAAAAAATTTTAACTTTGCTGGCGGATTCGCGGGCCACATAAAATGACGTGGCGGGCCGTAGTCGGCCCGCGGGCCAGGATTTTGAGACACCTGCTATCGAGGGATTTAAAGTGTTCTCCAATTGGGACATTTTAGAATAAAATATAAAAAAGTTGATGACAAAAGTGTGAGGTGGCATCCATGCTTCAAATAAGCTTCATGGTATTGCTATTAATGATGGCAAAGTTTAACTTGTGTGATATTCCCGTGTTTGACTAAGATGAACATGCGCTGTTGGTTCCGGGCGAGGAGGATTTCTGCAAGTGTCTACATTTATAATAACCACACAAAGTAGATACAGACTGACGGGTAACTCCAGTGGCTCTATTCATAAATTCTCCTCTAATATACTGAGGAAACAGTTTGAATTAGCTTGTTTAGATAGATACCACAAATGATTGTATTTTGTCTGAGCACCACTTGAAGCATTCCATTATGTGCACAGTAGATCATTGCAAATATCCAATACCCACTTGCTGATGCAAACTGCTGCCCCAATTTATACTCTGATTACCCAGAGTGCTGTGGCGGCATCACTCATCATTTTCTCAGTGTGCATTCACACCACGCTAATTGAACAAACATTTACCAAAAATGCATTCAATTTCTGTAAACTGAACCAACGTTGCCCGTTTTCCCCCCTCTCCCTAATCAGTGTTTCATTTTCAGCAAATTATAATCATTTTACAAGCTTCAGTCCATTATGGGCTCACAAACATTTTTCCACCTCAGGATTGGTTAAGGTCTGAGCAGCATCTTTTTGAGTTCGGGTTAGGACTTAACTTAACTTTCCAAGTCCATTTGAGGCTCTCCGGCCTGTCCTTTTCAGGCATATTTTAATGGGAGGATGTACACATCCTGGGACAGCATTTCCGTGGGTGTTGTCAATGATTCATTCGCCAGCCTGAGGAGAGGTTCCACTTCCCAAGCGAAAAACTGCAGAACACAATATTTACCCGCACCACATCATCTGAACCCAAGCGAAGGAGAAGGAAAAAAAAAAACAGCCGGCATCTATGTTGTGCATGTAGTTACTTGAGTGCACACACGCGTGGATGCAAAAGCAAACGCTCATCGGTGAGCGTAGACAAATTCACACACGCGTGTGTGAGAAGCCACACACACGCATGCACACATAAATCAGTGACTTCAAAGACCCGAGCTGCAGTGCTCCAAGCCGTGAACAAAGTATATAAAGAGGCAGAGCTCAACTTTTCATTTTGAAGTAATGCTAATGAGGTTTGGAGAGAAAATAAAGTGTCAAAATCAGTGTTGTGCATGTGTAGTGTCTCCAGTAGTAACAGCTCGCCGGAAGGTGTTTCTATGGGGATGAATGATGGGGGGGGGGTTTAATTTTTGAATCAAAGAAATGTTCATTAAGCTGAAGGAAGAAATGAATGTGGATTTGTTGGGCACACAGAGCCTTATTGGTGAAAGCATATTGGATGTCGTGCTTGTATGACGAGGTGTGTTTATGTCCGTCTCAGAGTTGCAGAGACATATACTGCAAAGAAAGACGCAGCTTAATCTAAATGGAAGAATCATTCAAGGCAGGGACCTTGATTTCACTACCTTCCCTTCATTTGATACAACACTCGCATCTAACGCAGACATATGCAGACACACACACACACACACACACTCCATTGCAAGTGGCAGCTGTAGCTTTAAAGCTACTCTCATTACTCATCCTCCTTAGCAGGGAACCGCATCGTGTCTGCGTGTGTCCAAGCCGGTATAACTACATTACAGGATGCAAGGTTGCAGAGAGGAGTGTATAAGTACGTGTTTGGGGTCCTGCATGGAGCGATTGCAAAAAACAAAGATGAATGAGGTGTAGGGTGAAACAGAAGACGTATGGGATTACAACTACCGATAGTCGGTTGTCTGTAGCAGCTCCATATGGCATATTGGACCCCCCCAGGTGAACACTGTCGGCACTATTTGCAATGCGATTGCTCTTAGCACCGTTAGCTGCGAGCCGTCTGCGCCGTGTTGAGAGCCTTTTTTTGAAAGGCTCTAGATGTGCATATTGGGCACCTTTTCAATAATTTGGAGAGCCACTCCGCGCTCCCTGGAAAGTTTGACAAACTGAAGGTGAGAAGAAAATGAGAGGAACAAGACACTTCACAGTAGTACTCCCAATCCATGGCTGGTTAATAGACGCAATGATGTAGAGAGAGGAGAGTATATGCAAGGGAAGCAGATTGTTAATTAAACATTGAGACAGCGGTGTTTCCAGTCCTCAAACAGATTGAATTTAATCTCTAAACAGAATGGAGTTAATTACAGACTGAGGGTTTCATTTGGAGAAGCGCTAGATTCACTTAACATTGAATTTATCATCACAACTTGCAACCTGCATATTTTCTTTAACCGCTGCGGTGGGGGCAAGCAGTTGCAAATGCCCACACACACACGCACACACACAGAAACAGACACAAGGAATTGGGATTCATTCACATTCCACATCAAAGCCTCAATAATCTGGTTATTAGAGATAAAGTGAAAGCTATGTGTAGCTCAGCAGATATAGCGTCCATAATTCAATTAGCCCATTTGTAGATTATTGTGTAGCAGCTGCTGAATTACGTAATAAACTGGCTGTTACTGTGATCCAATATAGCTGAGACTGTTGTTTTACTTTTGAAGTAAATAAAGAAAATGTCTAACCGGTCTCCCACTAGTATGCCTGGCGTGTGATATATCTCGAAACAATTATCCACTTTTTTTGTTCACAATCAGCCAAATTATGAGTCTCAGGATTGTGTTTTTGTTGGTCGGGGAGAAGCGAAACAGCGATGACTGGCTGCTTCAGCAGCACAGTTTGCTTAGTGGACTCAAGGACAATGTCTGGTCGCAGGGTGGTGGTTGCAGTATGGCTGGGAAATCCAGTCCTTTGCCCAGGTCAGGGTGCCTGCGTGTGTTCTTTTGGCTGGATATGGAGGCTCCCCAGCTCTTACAAAGGTGATTGCCTTCTTGGAAGGGTCGAGACCGCTTTGCCCACTTACCTGAGATGCAGGTTTTTAACCACAGATCTTCACTGAAATCTCTCCCAGAGTTTGTAGTTCAGAAAAACACTTTTTTCACATCTGACCAAATGTCTTTCCCGTACTCTGAGCTTTTCCACTCAAGCCTGCACAGGCCACTCAAAAGCATTGGCCTCAAAAATAGCTTTAGTATTAGCTCGACTTTTGTCATCCATCACTCTTTGTCAATCCATCTCTAGTTTGCAGTGGGAAGCAAATCCTCTGTCTGCAGTGTCGTGATGCGCGAGGGTTTTGATGTTGAATCTCTCTCTTGCAAACCCTCCTTTTTATTTCACAACTTCTGCTTTCAACAAGACGTTCAGTGAGTGATTTGGAAAGAAAATAAGAAGAAAAAGACGTCGATGTCTCTGTTGACCCAACCTCACAGCTTTCCTTTCAACGGAGTGGCGAAGGTGCGCACTAATACCTGACGCTCGCTTTTAATGAGCCGCTTTTTTTGGCACCATCAAAGAGAAGTGTTGTTTTTTTTTGAGGTTCGCAATACATTTGGCTGCACAACTGACAGTTAGGTGTGTCTACTCTGTGAGTGTGTGTGAACGTTAACGCGCAGATATAATTTAATATCGTCTTCATCGAGGAAGTCTTTTCTCCATGGGGACAGTTATTGATGACGGGAAGGAGGTTATAAAACACAGAAAGATTTTAATCACTTTTATACTGGTCCAAGGACAATGGTGGAGAGGATGCAAACATCAGCACTTGTGTGTGTGTGTGCCTCGTTTCCTCATAATGTGTGCACGTACACAAAAGTGTAAATCAAGTTGGTGGTTATCCTTGAGAAATCATTCCAAACCTCCCAGGTTTGTATGGCTTGAAGGGTAGCTGGGGTTGCCTGTGCAGACTTTGTCACTGTAGTTGTTATCCGAGAGAGGCTTTTAATCTGGTGCTAATGAGTATGTGTTCTGTCACTCATGCACACTGGTGTGCGTGCGTCTGCATGGGTAAGAATGCATGTGTGTGTGTGTGTGTGGTTAAGGGGAGTACTATAGTGAAAGCAACAGACGGTACAGATGTTCAATAAATGGGCTAGAACAGGCAGGGAGGAGAGGCGACATCATTCACTCTCCCTCCCACACGCTGTCACAAACGCATGAACATTTAACACACGTGCACGGAAAAAAAACACGGACACGCTCAGTCTTATTGTGCGCAAGGATAATGCAATGTTTAACGGGAACATAATCCTTACACGCACACCTTTACACCGTGAGCTGAGCTAATGATGGAAGGAAGCAGAGCTAATTAACAGAACAGAGCTTAAATATGGAGTCTGGATTAGTGCAAAGATGGTGTGTTGGATTCTGTGTGTGTGTGTGAGCAGAGAGAGTGAGAGTCATTCAAAAACCTTACACCCCCCCCCCCCCCCCTCTCCTATTACACTCTTTTTGTTAGTGAGTGTGTGAAAAAGGAAGAAAGAACAAGGTCAACAAATGCCTCCCTCATTGTCACGTATTGTGAGTGAAATAACTAATACTGCTGTGACTGCCATTCTTGTCCTCCTCCACAATCGAGCATGAAGGAGTGTGAATTGGGTGCCGCGGACATTTCGGCACAGTGCCGCGATTCATTATCATAATATTGCTCCATCCGTCTTTTAAACCTTGTTTCTCGCCGTTTTATTTCTGTTGCTGTCGACACCTCCTACCAACATCAACATCATTGCAGCTTCACCTTTCAGCGTGTTCTCTAAACGTCTCTATTCATTCCTTTCCATCCTGCCCTCTATTGCTGTCGCTGTTCACCTCTTCTTGAAGGGGCGGCCGTGGCTCACTGGGTAGAGAGGGTCGTCCGGCAACCGCAAGGTCGGCGGTTCGATCCGTGGCTGCTACGTGTCCTATGCCGAAGTGTCCCTGAGCAAGACTCTGAACCCCTAACTGCTCCCCGGGCGCTTCTCAGCTGCCCACTGCTCCCAATAAGCTAGGGATGGGTTAAATGCAGAGGACAAATTTCGTATATGTGTAAATGTATATGACAATAAACTTAAAACATAACTTCTTGGGGGATGCCCATGAGCGGGTCCGTCTTCCAATTGGAGGATTGGCCGTTGAATCCCAGGCTCCTCTGCCAAGATACTGAACCCAAATTGCTCCCAATTGCTGTGCCATCGGTGTATGAATGGGTGTGAATAAGAATTAGTTTAGTCCTGTTGGTCTCCTGACCCAGCCCCAGGCATCAGAGTATGAGGAAGTGTTGTGATAATCACTTTGCATGACCATTCTTTCTCCCCGGCCATTCATCTCCTCCTCTCCCTCATCCTCTCTTTTTACTTTTCTTTTTCTGTGTCCATCATTGCATCACCCCTACTCCCCTTCTCTCTTATCTTATTTCCCCAACGGCCATGTTCCAACTCGTTTCTCCGTGCTTCCTCCATAACTTGCCTCATCTCGCTCAAAACCTCAGACTCTTTTTTTTTTTCCGCACTGTGTTTCGGCATGAATGTGTAATGTGGTGACGTGTGATCCTTGTTACTGTGGTACGTTGGCATTCCCCGAAGTTGAATTTTTGATGGTGGCTGCTGCTGTTAGACTAACCAGCCAGTTATTCCGATGCTTAAATCAAAAGTGCTGACGCTGCTGTAAGTGTAAAGTCGCATCACTTGCATGCACCAGAGGAAGTGTTCAGAACACATTTGAAGAAACCGATCGAGGGAGAACAACTACATTTGAGCGACGAATACAAAATGAAGAAATGCAAATCGTTGACTAAAATATTGATGATTCATTCTGTCTCTCTTTCTCTTGTCTCGTTCTGTCTCTCAGGTGGTGTGTGTATCGCCCAGTCCTTGAAGATCCCCAGGGAGCCCAGGCTCGGGGAGTTTGACAAGATCATCAGACGCCTGCTGGAGACCTCCAATGCCAGGGCCGTCATCATGTTCGCTAATGAGGACGACATACGGTACGTGCTGTGCACTTAAAACAAGCGCCTCCGCTGCCACTGCTCATGTTCTGCCGCCTTCACTTTTACATGTGCTCTAGTGACATCTTCTGCTGTGTTTTCTGTGTTATAATAATGCCGTAAAGATATACCCTTGTGCCACTTTGAGTTAAAAGCAATGACGAGAAACTGACTGTTCCTTCAAGACAGTTATGAGACCATTGATGTAAAAGTACTGATATAATAACAGAAGTGAAAGCCGTCATCAGAATGCTTTTTAAGCTGAATTGTCCTTGTCCCATTTCCTGTTTGTTTTGTTTTCATCATTAGTTGATGCTGTTTATTAGACCATGGTACAGCTACTGAGGAGAGGGACTTCACTGCCTTGGTGGGGGGCTTCAACAGGGCAACAGGATCCAGCCAGAGCCCATTTTGTTGTTCTTTTCTAACCTCCACAAACACTTAAATCTGCTCTTTTCTCAAACAGACGGGTTCTGGATGCAGCTAAAAGGAACAACCAGACTGGTCACTTCCTGTGGGTGGGCTCAGACAGCTGGGGGTCCAAAATCTCCCCTGTGATTGGCCAGGAGAGAGTGGCTGAGGGAGCCATCACGATTCTTCCCAAGCGGGCATCTGTAGATGGTAAGAGTGTATGAGATGCATACAATGACGCCATGACCATATGTCATAACGTATACAGTCAGTAACTCACAACATCTAATGGGTGAACAAAACTTTGAGAGTCTTTCCTCACACCTGGAGGTGTGGCAAAAGGAAAGGAAGCTGACGTTGTGTGTGTTGAAAGTCTAATAGATCAACTGAAGGGGACAGGGGGGAAGACCAGAGACAGACAGTGAAATCCACACATTCCCTGACTCCTGATCCCAGTGGATAACACGTTTTTGCCATTAGGCCAGGGAGGATATCCTCATCTGCTCTCTGTCAGAGTTCCCTATTCGATAATTGACTCCTGAAGGCACAGAGAGACGGGCAAGATATGAAGTGAAAGTGAGGGAGAAAGAAGCTTATGTAGAAGTTTAAATGAATCAAAGTCAGCTTTGGCTGGTCGACATAAGGCAACGCTCTATAGGGCCTTCAGCATAGACAGAGGAGCTGTGAGTGAGACGGAACCAGCGCAGGATTAACGAGGAGTGCATACACTGCAATTGTACCAATGTATTAGGTACACTTGACAATGTGATGCAGTACAATAACCGTGCAATAGATTCTACCTCTGTGAAGCTTAAAATTATCAGTTTTTGCTGAGACAAAGTCAGAGGGGTGTTGATTCAACTCTAATGTCATTTATTTTTTTAATTTTCTTTTTTATTGAGATAGATAAGCAAATATCCACCAAATATTAAATCATCTCTAACTCATTATTCTTAGAATCGCTTCGTGCCAAGGGATCAAGGTCATGCGAAGTTCTCAGATTCACACACACTGTCATATTTACTCCATTCAATCTAGTTTACCCAAATTCTATTATATTTGTTCATCTCTAGTGGAGAAGAAAGTCAACTTCTCCATCATATCGTTTCCCCCACCTCTTTTGGGAGTAAATCTGCAACTTGTTGTTTTTTACACTGTGGGTTTTTGTACGGAATAAACAAACCGGAGATAATGCTGCTTAGTCATCTTTGCTTTGCAGTGTAACACAAAGACTGGTGTTGATCGTCTCATTCAACTCACTGCAAGAAAGCAAATAAACGCATTTCCCCAAATGTCACTATAGGGACTGTTGCCCGTAAGACAGTCCAGGGTCCCCAAACAATTGGCCACTTGGTGGAGATAATTATCTTTTCTAATACGTGAGACCTAAACCGAATGTCGTTTAAAGAACCTCGAATGCTTTTTTTTGTTTTTCCATGAGCATCATATCTGTGGTCATGATGAGAAGCGTGTGATCCCAGATTTGCTGCCTGTTGAGCTCCACAGTGAGTGAACCCACTGTTCCCACTGAAGTCTAAGTGGCAATTGAGCTACACAGGTGCACACAGGACCAATTTCTCTGACAGCCGAGGAGATTAATAAGGCAGCTCTCGTCACCTTCTAGAGCGAGTCTGGCACTGCACAGGCTGTCCAGGTCAGTCTGATAGTCCTCGGTGATTTACCCATCCTCCATGGTTTGCTTCACATGCACTGTGTTGCCCTGAGCTGCAATCCCAGTGGTGTTGGAAATGACTCCTTTTTTTATTTTTTATTCGTGAAGTGTAAATGCTTCTTTGTAGTCATCTCGGGGCATACCTTAGGGACATTGGAACTAGAAAAAACTCCTGCAGTATTCAAGCAGCCAACACACCACTGATGATGTTAATAAAAGCAAAAGCAATAGAAAAACATCTTCTTAAAATCCAGTTTTGCCATATTTTCCTCACAAGACAACAAAGTAAAAAGCTGTTTTCCCAATTAATTATGGTATGAACTAGTTGTACAAGTTTAAAACGTGTTTTTGTCTTTTCATTTCTTTCTTCCCATGTTTCTTTTGAAACCCATGTCCTTAGACCTGCTCTTAAAATATGTTTTACGTTTTTATTTTATTTTTTATTATTTTTTATTTTATTTTTTATTTTTCTCTGTGTATGTAATTTATCGACCCTAGGGTCACATTGTGTTTTTTTATGCTTTTAAATGTCTGCTGTGTTAAGCACTTTGTGATGTTATGTCTGTGAAAAGCGCTCTATAAATAAAATTCATTCATTCATTCTTTCGTCCATCTCTTTATCACAGCCTGTCAGTCTCTGATATTTTCATTCCTGTGAGTGGAGAAATAGGTATTTCCCTGCTTATTAAACTGGACAAGTAACATAGACAGTGGAAGCTCGCTCTAACATATTTGCTCTCCCTGCTCTCGGCCTCATTATTTCATAGGCGCTCCCAAACTGGATGACTCTGCAGAAATGGCTCTCCAGTCATTCTTGAGATGGCTTTTCATAACATAAGCCTCTGGGAGTCAAAGCTTTATTACAGCGCCATTAACATCTAGTTTTTTAGTACAGGCTCCGTGGAAAAGAATCCCTTTTCAACGTACGCGTTCGTGTTCTCCTCACATTACACCATTAAACAAGAGCATGCTGTTGAACAACTTCATCTCGGTTTTTAAACTTTTACCCGTCTGTGTCTTCTTTACAGCGTTTGACCGGTACTTCCGTAGCCGCTCGCTGTCCAACAACAGAAGAAATGTTTGGTTTGCTGAATTCTGGGAGGAGAACTTCAACTGTAAGCTGGGTATGCATGGTAAACGCCCCGGCAGCCTGAAGAAATGCACAGGTAGGACACGACACTTTCTCTTTTGACTTTTAATGAGTTAGTCTCCATCAAATGCGTTAGGTTGAATTTCTTTGGCTCGCTCCATAGTACAGACACAACAAGAGATACAAATGTTCCTAGCTGGAGTGGGATTTTATACTACGTAACAGGCTGTCACAAATCATTCGCCAATTTGAGAAGAGGAGTTTTAACTCAAATGCTCCATAGAGGGTTGTTGGTTTTACCTTCTAACAAATCAGGCAGGTGGTCAGTTCTAATTGGTCTTCTCTCATCCGAGCACCACAACAACCAGATCCTTTGCATCTTGCTCGGTGCCGTTCTCCTTGTTTTGTTTGTTTGACGAGCTTACAAATGCCCATTGATGTAGCTGCCAGCTTAAGCAATCGGCAAACTATGTTCTGTGAGCCTTCTCTGACATTGAACAGCAGCTGCAATTTTTCACAAGATTGAAGTCACCGGAGAAACGAGTCCACACAAAAAAAGCAACCAGTTGTTCTGGTATTTTCCAATTAGGCCAACCCCCAAAAACATATATATATATATATATATATATATATATATATATATATTATATATATATATATATATATATATATATATATATATATTATATATATATATATATATATATATATATATATATATATATATATATATATCTCTTGATGGTAGGGAGCACTGGTGGCTCTAGTAAGCTCCAGTAAGTACTCTTAAAAATCAGATCACACTCTGTGTCAGACTCTAAGTAATACAGCGCAACAAGAACAATTGTTTGTGTACTCAAAGCTAAAAGAGAAATGAAATAATCTGTGGAGTCTGTTCTTGTATATATGATAATTTAGTCTCCTCTGTGGAGTGTGTGTGTGTGTGTGTGTGTGTGTGTGTGTGTATAGAGTATGTGTGTATTTGTGATGTAATTGGCACTTCTTGTTGTCAGTTTTTGCATATGCGATGCTCGTTGTGTGGGTTGGCCTGCATTTTGCTGTCATATCAAAATGCCTGCAGCTTGTTTTGATTTTTTTACCAAAGGCCAAGCACTGCCATGATGTTATGTTATGTTTATTTTATTTGATATGGACATCACAGGAGCATTAGAATTGTAACATACATTTATGAGTTACATGTGTGTCCTAGGTTGTGTGTGTACGTGTGTGTGTGTGTGTGTGTGTGTGTGTGTACGTACGTGATCCAGACAGGGCTGTGTGTGCACTTTCAAAGTACCTACAGCTGTCACTGGCAACACAAAAAACGCCACTAGGGCCAATGGGCTTTGTATGTATGTCCATGAGAAAGAACATAAAGCCTTTCGGGTTTAGGTTCTGTATGACGTCGTGCTGTTGCGATTGAGTGTGTGTGTGTGTGTGTGTGTGTGTGTGTGTGTGTGTGTGTGTGTGTGTGTGTGTGTGTGTGTCACAGTGAGTATTCCCAGGCTGACACCCGCCATTAATTCACATAATTAGGTTTGTAAGGTCTGCGACTCCCATTGACCATCTATTACTACCCGTGGCATCTGTGCACGTGGGCGTGCATGTGTCGAGGGCCCTGGCCTGTGTTCGTGCGACAAAGTCCATTAATTCCAAGTGCTGGGGGTCACGACCTCCAAATCATCAGCACAGAAGCCAATCAGCAGCCTGCTGCTCAACGTGGCCATGGTGACACAGCTGATGGGAGGATGTGGAAATGGGTGTGATTATTGCATTTCGTTGGGCTGAGAGATGGACCAATAGAAAGAGAGCAAATGTCAACAAGTGCAAATGAACTGCAAGAGGGGATGCAGGAATGTGATACATGGTCATTACTGCAGCTACATACATACACATTACATCAACTTTCATCGCTGTCATTTCATCTTCCATAAAAAGAAGAGAAGGCACAAAAGAAAAAGACAATCCAAGGCACTCCGAGTCTAGTAAAAAGCCTTTTTTCCCCTGATTAAGCGTGGTTGATATGCTCGTAAGCACATCAGCCAAACTCAGATACCGGGATACAACTGTTGTGTTGAAAGCCTGAGGGGAAGCTGACTGAGGCAGACACCAGATCATAGTTAAGCCTACATACACACCTACTGTGCACGCTCACAAACACTTGCTCAGTGGCTGCAGATAAAATCACCAATGGGTGCACTCTGTTAATTACTGTGATACACCGGCCTTGTCGTTGTAAAGATGCTGCGGTATATACTTATAATACAAGCTCTGTCTTTCTCTCTTTCTCAGGGACACGCATACCGTTTTGTATTGATCCATGAACCTGAACTCTGACACAGAATACTCAGTGAAATATAATTCTTTAAAGGTGCTAAACTCTAAATTCAGAGCATGTCCATGATTGAGGGATTGCCTCCGCACTACACTGCACATCTTTATTCCCTGCGCAGGCAGCCATTACTCAACTATATTTTTGAATTACAAACAGTGGTTTGCTGCTGTATTAATTCGCTGAATGTCAAATTCAGCACCTTTTCAAGAACTGTCTTGACTGAGATATGTATTCTCAATTCGTCCATCAAAGTCAAACAGTTGTTATGAGTTAAAGGGGGCTACACAGGGAATTGAGGGCGTATGTAGCGTGTCAGCGTGTCTCAACATGGCGACGGCTAGGCAGTGGCTTGCAGCCAACAATGCCAACAGCGCAAACAACGATGCTAAAGAGAGTCAAAATGCAATTTACGGTTCATGGAATTTGGCTTTGCTCTGGTCTGCTCCCCAAGTACAATAAGTCAGCAGGATCTGCACCTAATGGGATTAAAACCATAAAGGTTCAAATGTAGAATCAAATGCATGACATGTCTGAATTGTGATTGGTTGTTGCGCTGATGTTTCCGCATGGATGAGTTCACTGCTCCTCGCACAAAGCGAATGCGGAGCAGCACCTCCGTCTTACTTGCTGCACTGTGACTCTGACTGATCGCTCAAATCACAATATCCTACTTCTATGCAACTTAAGTGTCCTTACTCTGGAACGGACACAGACACACTTTGTGTGTGTGTGTGTGTGTCTCTCTGTCAACCCTGTCCAGAGGACGTACACATGTTTCACACAGTTCTCGACCTGGGCTCATCAGTGGATCTATTCCACCAGTGACTGGCATTGGTTGTGACAGGAGCCATAAGCTTCAGGTACACACAGAGGAATTAAAGTGCAGTACGAGCAGAAAACAAGGTTGTTGCCTGTTGTTTTTTTTTTCTCCTTCATGGGTTGTGACTTGTGTCGCTCTCTCGGGAGTTATATCATCATTGTATCTTCCTTTTTCTTGGCTTTTGGGATCTTTCTTTACTTTGTCGACTGTCAATCTCGAGTCAACTTTCTCTCCGTCTGACTTTTTCTCCCCCTGTCTCTCGAACTATTTCTGTCATTTCTGTCTGTTGTAAATGGCTTCATTGTCATCTACACACTGAGATATTCAACACAAACAAAGCACGCTATCGATATAGTCAAACAACGCGATGCATTTATATTATTCAAAGCACCAAACACTACATATTCAACGGTTATCTTCCTCATTCTTACTTGTTCTCGTGTGGATTTGTGCTTTGTCACATCTTAGATCGTTTACATGGTCACAAAAACGAATCTGCCGTATAATTTGTTCGACATCCATGTAAACGTGGCGAATAAAAGCAAAATCTTTAAACGAAGCAGACTTTTACATCAATGCTTACACTGAAGTATTTGTGATGAGCTAGCTATCTGGGAAGAGCTATTTGCAAAGCTATTTGTAAGCGGTATAGTTTGCACTTGCGTTGCATATTATGGGTGAATCTAGTCTTGCATGCTGAGTTTAATGGGTCCAATAACACTCAGCCGGAGGTCCTTTCACCCCACTGAATGGCTGCAGATACAGGCAGTGGACGGCACATCAAACAATACAGAACCACTTTGCTTCAAACGCATCAGGTGAAATGTGAATGTTAATTGGTGCAGATTTGGTCGACAAACACTATTTATCCATCCATACGTTACATTACAATGGACAAACAGACTGTAGGCCACAATGCATATTCAGCGTTTTATTCGACCCCACAATGTGTGCTCAAGTCAAGGAAAAAAAACGAGTTGTCACAAAAAAACAATATGCCTCAGCAAATATTGATTTAACTTCAGGTCACACCTATGAGAAAAGCGTGAGGCGTAGTTCCCCATTAGCTCAGGGAGATGCAATCTCTCATCAAGGTGAGAATGTGAACAATGTGTGTATGAGAACAATTCTATCATAATAGTTAAAGCTCTCTGGTCTACTTTCCCTGATTGGCAAGATTACCACGGGACTGTAGTTCCTCTTGCAGCTGCCTAATGAAGGTTATGCTGAGAATTCCAATCCTACTTAATAGGCAAACGGAAGATTATCAAATGCCTACACACACACACACACACACACACGCGCGCATGAAGCTTTACATTTCCCTCCTTTAATATGAAATATTAATGCATTACAGAGTGTTTGTTAATGGTGAATTTATCTTCGAAGGGCTACTAAGCGATAGTTTAAAGCACTTGCTTTCTGAGTACGAGGACGCTGTTCTTACTCGGTAAGAAACGAAACTTTAGAAGTCTTCATCCAGCACCAGTGATGCGTGTATGGATATATGGATGTGTCTGTTTGAGATTCACTCAGTTCCAGGAGTTAATTAGATCCCGACTTAGCTCGGCATGCGCACGTTTACCCTCGTGCACAAACACATGTTCGCTCGCTGGAAATAGACCATATCCTAACGAGGTCGATGGGGAAGGAGAGTTATTAGGCTCGCAGGCTGGCTAAACTGTTCCCGCCCCTGTGAAAAGGCCTCCGGGCCCAACAAGACTGAAGGATGGAGGCAAACACAGATGGAGATGGACAATTAGAGATTGACGGGGCGCCGACAGACGGATTGCAGAGTGTGAGACAGAGATGGCCTCAGACAGGATTGGATGACTCTTTGCAGCATTAGGTTCCAGGATGTGGGATGAAGTGTCATTTAGCTGCAGTGAAATGCTTTTTTCACAAGATTGAAGTCTTCTTGTAGAAGACGTGGTCAGGTGACTCCGTGTGCTTGTGTGTGACTGACTGGTGAGATGCAGCCTAACATCTATGCTCTGTATTATGCATGTAACGTGTCCCTGGATTCTTACACAAAGAAACTTTTATCCGTGTTCACGCCAGACTGCTTGCTGCTATCGCAGGCAGGTAGGCAGGTAGTGCTGTGTGGTTGAACGAATCGGTGTTGAGCTGCCCATCTATCACTGTTGAGTCACACACACACACACAAACATCTTGAGCAGGTGCAGGGGACCCACTGTTCATTTTGGCCACGTCACACACCTCTCAGTTGGTGATACACACCTGCAAATGCTGGATACACACCCAAAATGACATGCACAAATGAAATGAACATGTTTAGCTCAGCATGGATGAGAACAATTAATCAACAATCAGCACACAATGAAATTAAAGCAGTATTAATTGCTTTTTTTTTGGCCAGCCGGGTGCAGAGACGACATTGAATTAAAGTTGTTATTGGAAATCTGCTTGCAGACGGTTGCATATCTACTCGAAATGCACCGATGGATAGAAATCTAAGGATTTAATGCATGAATGTGTAATTTTAACACCAGATGTCTATTTTTGTGTGTCTCCATCCACGCATGTATCCCTGAGTGTGTGTGTGTGTGTGTGTGTGTGCTCACACATTGCTGTGAGCAGTGATAGGTTGTTGCCGGTTAGAGAGAACAAGTGTTGCTCCACTAATGTGATTTTACGGTTCGTCCTCTCTTCAACAATACCTTTCTTTTCTCAGCCACATACCTCGCCCTTCTCCCCCTCTCTCCCTCTCCTCTCTCCCTCATTCTGTTGCTTAATTTGTTTCTCATTCATCTCAACCGTCTTTCCATTAACTTACCTTCTATTTATTGTCTCTCATTCCTGCTTTAGTTTTTTTTTCCATCCTTCTCTTGCGTTTGATCCAGTTTCTTGCGCTCTTTCTCTGCCTTCACTTGTGTCTGTTTTTGTTCCATCCGGGGTGTGTAGTGTGCTTGTTCAAGAGTGGGAAGACGGGGGGGGGCCCGCTGACATAAAACACACATTCCCTCAGCGACACAAAACCAAAATGTATGTTTATTTTGTTTGTCTGAAAGCTGTGCAGGAGAGAGATTAAGAGAGGAATGGGCCGGCAGAAGGAAAATAAAAGAAGTTTGAAGGCAGACCGAGAGCTCGCGAGCAGAGGCGAGTTGTGCCAGGACAGTGATTCAGCACAAAGTGAATAATGACGAATGAATAATGTATATCAGCTGTACTATCAGCAGTAATATATATATTAGTGGTAATGCAGAGATGTAATATATATTAGCCACATATGTCTGAGGCGTCACATTACTCATGAAAAGATGAGTGTTCTGCATTGAATTGCTCTTTATGAAGCAGAGAACATCCTCTGTGCAGTCTGACAGTCTGACGACAGAGGGGGGGGTGAAAGAGGAGGATAAGAAGGCAGAGGCATTATTATAACTCTTGTTTTCGTAAGCTTGCCATAAGTTCTATCAGTAATAACTATGAGATGCATCTAATGTCATGATTTACTGATATCTCACTGCAACAAAATGCAAAGGTAAACTTCTGGAGGTCAACAAAAACAGGGTTTTTGAATATAAAATGAAAGTGGAGGCAAACATTTGAAGTTATTATGAACCAGCCTCTTTGTTTTAAACCTCCATCACAATTCACAGCCCGACTTCCTCGTTCAACTCTGACCCGCTGAGGGATTATTTCCATCATTTCATTTGTGCTCAATTTTAGATTTCACTCTTTATACCACACTGATGTGTCGATCGGACCCTTGCCTTCGTACTGTAGCCGTGACACCATATTCCCAGGTCCTTACGATACTTTATTTCTTTGACTCATTTCTTTCCCTCCCTCATTTAAATGTTATTGACCCGGCTTTTGGCTCTACGCTCACATAGGCTACATACTCACCAGCTGAATGATATTGATATATTTGACATTAATCGCTGATTCTACACACGCGGAAATCAGGCACCGATTATTGAGGAAGTAGACACACGCACACACACATTCTCACATGCTGATTTGAATCGAATTACTGGTATTCGTGAGCGGCGTTTTGACATAACCTTTGTCTTCATTGCTCTCTTGTCAAGTCCTGTAGAGCAGAATTCCGGTCTGATGCTCATTTCCTATTGGTTATTCATTTCTTTCTCAGCAGATTAGCCCTGAAGCTACAGCTCAGAGCCAGACGAGTGTGTACATAACAAGAGAACTCTTGCGCGTGTGGTGTGGATGTGTACTTTTCTTGTGGGCATATGGGTGACGTGTCCACGCTTCGTGGTATGTCTTAGAATTATGATGCGGCAGCATCCAGCAGTCATCCCTGACGTATTTCATGACATGTTTGATTAATGAGAGAAAAGCTAATCAAGCCACCTTTATGTAAATGCATTCATCACCATCTGACATGAGTTTGCATCATCCTGAGGTTTATATATAATATTTCCTCACTTAATTATTTCCAAATTTATCTCATCTGCATAAAACGGAAAATAAATGTTTGTGAGCGCACCTGAGGGTGGAAAAAAAATATATATATTTGGGAGAAAAGGAGATAATTAAATATGTTTTCCTAATTGATGTTTAATTAAGAAGCTTGTCCAAAGCATTAGTCTATCTGTCATCCGTGGTGCATCAATCACCCTCTGTGTAGAACCTGGCTGGCACACTGGCCCGTGAAGCGTTCTTGCATCAGCCTCACCTCAGCTGTGTTGGTTTGTGTTTGTATTAGACACAGACAGCACTGGCTTCACTAGAAAGGCATTGGAGCGCATATTTCAGTGGTTCCACTGGCATCAATCTCATTATTGAGACACCTGCCAAATGAACCGGGAGATGCTGGGCATGTCTTTATGTTTTTTGGGGGCTAAAGTGTTGGTTTAACCTGACGTCACGCTTTTAACAATAAAACACTGTGTTCAATCATTTCTCAATCAAAATCAAAGCAATATTTGCTTTATGCGTAGCATGTTCTTTAGACCCTCTCCCACCAGCGAGACTTGACTTATATTTGAAAAGGACGATTTAATTCTCCCATATCTTTTGGCTCCCATAACTATAATTGGTCAGCGTGTGTTTTCTGCTACAAGTTTCTAGTTTGACTGTAGTTAACCTCTTGCTACAAATTTTAAACACGTCTTTACATGAATAAAGTAAAAATAATTGTAATTTGAAGGCAAGAGAAGACACACGTTTGTGACTGTAACATTGATCGCCAGCTACATGAGTCAAAGTACCCTTTAGCAAGGCACTTATCCTACTTTGGTTTGAATGGGAGGCGCCAAGGTTTGAATATGATGTTCAATATATCTGAAGGTTAAAGGACCATCATATATTTCAATTCTGAACATTGTGTCCAACCATTTCCCAAAGCATTTGCTTTAAAGTTTTATCAAAGTTACATTGTTATTGTGTTGTAATACAGGTATGTGCAGGGACTTACCGTAGTTCATGCATTCAAGATTCAAAGTCTTGTGAGGAATTCCCACAACGAACACTTGAAAGACGGCTGCCTCAGCAATTCTTCTTTCTTTTTTTGTTGTACTTTTTAAATATTAGTCATGAAACATTAGCTGGAAGTCATGCAGCAAATCAGTCCAAACATGCACAACCATCTCAGGGTCAAATAAATACTGTGGACAACTGATGGAAATACACATGCACCCTTAAACAAATCATCCTTAGATGGATACATACAAACGAAGATGGATTGGTCCTTGAAGAAACTAGTTCAGTGTCCTAAAAACCACAATAAAATAAGGATTTTTTTGTTTAGTTTGATTATATTAGAAGGAAAAAATGGTCCTAAACTGAATATTTTTTTCATTTTGTGAAACCTTGTATTTGCAATATGCAAATACAAGGATATACAGAAGAATACAGAAATATGTCTCCGTGTTAATCTTCGAGACATGAAGTTAGATTTCAGCTCTACACATCTACAGTACTCTTAAAGTTACATTTGGATTGGTGTTGTCTCCAGTAATCCTGATATTCTTACCAGAGTGAGTCATAGCACCTCCACCTCTGCATTGATGTTGAAGTGCCAGGCTCGATTATTCAAGTGGGCTCTCATGTCGTTTAAGAGATATTTGAAGAGGTCTGTTTCAAAAATGCAGCATCAATCATGAATAATGATTAAAAAAAATACCACCACGACTTCATCTTCAAAGATGTCTTTGTAAAGTACCGGCTGTAAAACTCATATCTTTTGTCATCGAGAGACTTTAGAAGGTTAAAGTTTTACTGCAACCACACAATTTGTAACGGCAGGTGTCATGAATTTCAAATGGCAGATTATCTCAATTTCAAATGAAACTTTCATCATGAAATCATTCTTTGAACACAGCTTCTGCCATGCCTGTGGCTTTTATTAGATAAAGCTAAGATGAGTAACGCCGTTTATACGGATCTAGAAGCAGATCACAGCACCCGGCCTGCACGTCTGTGCAACAAGAGCAAATACTCAACCACAGAAAATGACTCTGAGGCAGATATGGAGATGATTGCGTCCTCGTTGCGCTTTTTTTGGTTTGCAGATCTTTTTATGAAACATGAAAGTTACTTTTCATCTCTACTTCTGCCTCTCGGAGTTTTTTTCTCTCCAGAATTTCCAATGCAAATCCTTCCTCACCAAGCCGCCAACCAAACCGAGCTGCCCGTGGTCTCTGATGTCATTAACGCAGAGCAGGAAGACTGAATTTCATTTAGAAGAGGCTGGCAAACAGGGTGCATATTAACACACAACCATTTTGTCCATCCATCTGTGTCTGTGTCCCAACTCCTGCATCCCTGCTTATCTATTTCACTTTTTGTCTCGTTTTCACACAGGGACACGCGCACCAAAGCAAGACTGCACCACTCCGCATATATTACACTCGCATAACTCGGTTATGGATGTCTCTTTATTTTGCACCTGCTCGCACACATTATTATGCGTAGAGATGAAATGAATAGATTTGCGGCCACTTCATTGATGTAACAAGCTGTTACTGGCTGCAGACAATGGGCGGACAAATCCAATAAAAGCTCCATAGCGTTGTCGTGTTCACACACACACACACGCAGCCCTATCTCCGGTTAAACCACCTGATGCAATCCCAGGAAACGGAGACAGTAGTGCTCTCAGAGTTAGCGCCGCTCAAAACAGCTCCAGTCGTATAACTGTCTCGGGGCAGGATTGCATTTTCTTGCGATATGCTGATTAATGATGCATTGTGTCGTTTCACATCGCGTTTCACAGCGTAGAGAAATTCTCATTAACTCATGACACGTTGATCTATGGGCTCAAAGTGTAACACTTTGTCGTACTTTTTTTCTTTTTTTTTTCTCTGAATGGAAGCATGCACAAGCGTTGAACGCACACACACACACACACATACACACACACACACACACACACACGCGCATACTGATGCTTCGGTAAAAAGAGGCTGAGCAAGGCGAGCAATACGCGTTGGCTGTAATGTAACGAGGTCACGAGTCTGGTTACGAATACTGAGTGCAATCAGTAATCCGATATTTAAGGGTCGGCATAAAAAGGCAAGACAAACTCTTCTGTCAATATTCCTCGATTGATGTAATTATTCCGAGGCCATGTGGAAAGCATAAACTCTCCAGTTCTCTCCTCACGTAAAGGAAATCGAATCTAGTTGCCCTTAATTGGACATCCGAGTAATAGTTCCTTGAATCTGTAGCAGCTTGTAACCTTCATTAACACGTTTTTACCGAAGTATGCTCCCCTCTCATTGGCAACATTTTTGAAAAGTTCAATCACTAATGGCTTTTGTCACACTACATGACTTTAGCCCCCCGACACGGATATCTAGCATGCTAAATAACCCAGACCCGTCATGGGACGTCTGTCAGGGAGCGACACCCAATGAGAGGGCGAGACTCGGGGAAACTCAGGGGAAACCTGAGCAGAGGTGTGTGTGTGTGTGTGTGTGTGTGTGTGTGTGTGTTGCATTTGCAACATGGACCTAAATTGACGTTGCTGTGCCTAGGGTGACTGATCTACATGGTGGAAATAGACTTACGACTGCGACGTAGTTTGGAGATCTGGGATTATATTCGTGGTGAAAGATCTTGTTGTGTGTGACTCCCTGTCATCAAAACTTTGGTTCAGAATTTCAAAACATCACCAGAACTGTAGCAGTTACACCAGATATTACGAGGATTGCGGATCATTACTGTATAGATCATGCAGAGAGGTAGAGCTACATGTATTGGCATAGGTTTAATGCTCGACAGATTGATTTTGGGTACAGTATCACATTAGTGCCAACCATGTGATATCTGAAGGTACGTGGCTGTGAAAGTATTTTCTAATTACTGTCATGTTTAGCTGTATTTACTGACTAGTAGCATAATTAGGTCTGTAATTATAGCAGGACATTAGACGGCCAACTCAAGGGCCTTTTGTTGATTATTGAGACGGTATAGAGATGTTTCAAAATGGACTGTCCTCAGACACTAACACTGTATATATTGCTTTCTAGTTTATGTGGCACAAATGACCAATTACCCAGTGCTTGAATCCACATTGTTAACTGCTGTGCGATATGCAGTATTATCATTCAAGTAGTCTGAGAGATTGCAGCCACGTAATAAGCCGATGTTGATGCGAGTGTGAGCATGCACAGTTTGTGTTGATGACAATAAGCCATATGGCAATAAGCACAGTAAAGTTAACTGCGTTCGTATTGGACGCTGAAGAGTCTCGGTAGAAAAGCAGACTTCTGGCATCTTTTCAGTTCAGATAAAAGACGGGCAAAAAAGTGCTTCAATCTACACAGTGCACAATTCAATTGTTTGAGCCTGTCGCTTCAATGGTTGATCTGTACTATTTAAATTGGTGCCGGGCTTAGATTAAAGTGCGGCAAACATATCCGAGTGTCGACTTCCATGAACTCTTTGTTGAATGTTAAATCTACATTCATCGAATGTGGCGGCGGTGGCCCCGAGATTAGTGACAAGAGCAGTAAATTGACTCCCAATTGGATCCATCAAGGCAGTTCGCCAGTCAGTTAATTGCATTAGCTTCACCTTGCTGCACTTCTCTATTGGCTTTTGTTTCCACCAGACGCAGCGGTTGGTTCAGTAAAGCGTTCCTCTCAACCTTGCTTCACAGAGGGTTTTGACTGGGCTTATAGCAGCATCAATCACATTACTGCAGCTGCTACTAGGGTAACCCCCAGGGCACAACAAGACTTTTCAACCTCTCGAAAACTTGTAGGCCTCAGTGGTATTGTTGGACATGTATCAGCCTCGCACCATTAAAATGTTGTGGTTTGAAATGTGTTTTAGAGAGAAGAAGAATGGCAATGTGCTACATTTTACAATCGGAATAAAAAACTGAGAGATTCATGTGAGGTAAAGGTCATTTTACAGCATACAGTTTGTTGGTCACCGATAGGAAATAAAGACAATCAAATATAGATTTGGCTGTGATGTTAGAGAACTATAGGTGTGGCCAGAATTTCATAAGCTCTCCCGCCTCTTGGCGACTACTGAGGTGTGAATGTGTGTTGTTGTTGTCCAAGAGGTGCAATTATTCCCTGGAGAAACAAAGGTTACTGCGATTTGTGCAGCTGGTTTCATAATGAAAACTTAATTAAAGGCCGAGATACACAAAACAACATGTCGGACAACTCTGATGAGCAGCAAGTTGTTTATTCATGCCTGGTGCTTGGACACGACTTAAGAGGTTGTTGACCCGCAGCCTCAGTCTGCTGCCTTAAGCAGGTCGTTTTTTGTCGTGTGCATCGTGCTCAAACCACGGCCCGCTGATTTCATGAGTGTGCGCTCATGGACTCAGTACAGTATCGCCTCAGTATAACCAGCTGCTGAAGTTCCAGCCAGTAATGTGTGGCCGCAAAATCTGTGGACGGGCTTCGCAGGAGTTCCGCTTCGGTTTAGAAACAATGTGGCTTCACTGGGCCACCGGCATGTGGTCGGGAGAGCAAACAAACAGGAATGGCAAGCATGGTGCTGCAGCAGAATAAGTGCTGTGTTAATTAACCCCGTGCAGGATTGAACATCAGGGTGACAGAGACAGTAATGAGAGTGTGTGAGGCTGAATAAAAGCTCTTCATTGAGCGAGAGAGAGAGAGAGAGAGAGGAAGTTGTTCTTTCCTCTGCTAGCTCTATCACTCTATCCCTCTTTCTTGTTGTTCTGCTCCACGTACACACATTCATTTTCTGTCTGCCTTCCTTTCCTCCACATACACACGCGTGGCCTTGTCATATTTACTGAGCAGCTCTGTTATCCAGGTATTGAGAGGCGATGATTAGTCAAACTCAGTGATCAGCTGACACACTTCCCACTGTGCCTCTCACACATACACACAGTCAACCACCAACAACAAACACGAATACAGACATTGCATACAAAACGACCCGACAGCCGTCTATAACTGTGCATTGGATTTCATTCTCAGGACCCCATTAATTCCTTATGGATTCTCATATTGATTAAGGAGCCTCTGGTATTGTTAATTCAACTCAGCCCAGACGGGTTTTTTGATTCAGTTGGTGTTGGCTGAAGGTGACTGCTACTTGTAAGAAATGGGGGGGGGGGGAGATAATGGGAAGTAGGGATAGAAACACAAGCAACAGCATACATATATTCAGAAAAGGAAGGAGCAATATGAGGAGGAGAAAACGTTTGGACTTCATATGCAGTTCCACTGCTCCACTACTTCATGAAAAACAGAAATGAATGTCGCGATCAATTAATTATTTCCACCCTAATGCATCAAAGAGGTTTTTTTATTTTCACTCCATTCTTTTTTTCATTAGCTCATCGCGCTAATGAGTCGTTACATAAAACCCTCTCAATAAATTGCAACGAGGAGGTTATTGGCGTGTGTGTCGGTGTGCATATACTCTGTGTGTACTATATGCATCCATGTTCACTGTGCATGCCCACAAAGCATGAAGGCCGATACATTTGTTTTATCGCCAATTGATGAGCTTAAACATGATTCTGCAGTAATTAATTAGGCTGCAGTAATGGGATGAACCACATCGCTTCAGAAAACACACGAGAGAGCATTTAAATGTTGCGCGTAACAAAAAAAAAAACACAACAATTCCGGTTAATTGCGTAGAATTTAACTGCAGTATACAAATAGCCCTCAACATATTGCCACGCTACATGAGTCAGAAAGAGGATGAAGTATATTTTGTCTTCTCTGAGCACTTTCTTCCCTCTCTCTCTTACAAGGAAATGCCATTATCAGTGGTTCATACGATGTAAAGAAGGAACGTGTCGTTCTCTTTTCTGCAACTTTGCTACCAGGGTGAGAATGGACTGAGAGGCGTTGTTTGTCATTGTCAGGCTGAGTGCCCTGCTACCTGTCTGATGCTCAACCTGTCTTGCACAAGTACTTTTTCCTGTTTCATTTCCCTTTTCCTCCCTTTTAACCCTTTAAAGTTTGTTGTCGCTTCACCCCTATTTGACTTCCTTTCATCTGTTTTTTCTCACCTTTTTCACTTCCTCCTATACTTTGGTCTCTATCTGTAATTGCTCGATTGTTCACATTGCAGATGTTTGTATGCTGTACATGCTGCACAGTCCTGGAACACACACTGTAGCTGGACTGTGTTTGATGTCCTGGACAGAGTTCCCTGCCCTGATCGCAACTTAAATTCAAAAACGGCTCCCCCAGCAATGATGCATCTCCTTTTTATTTCACTTCTTTTCCCTTCCAACCACTCTCTCTCTCTCCTTCTTCCCGACAGGCTTGGAAAAAGTTGGTCGTGATTCCAGTTATGAGCAAGAGGGGAAGGTTCAGTTCGTGATGGATGCGGTGTACGCCATGGCCCATGCTCTGCATCGCATGCACCGGGAGCTCTGCTACGGATACCCGGGCCTCTGCCCGCGCATGGCCGGCAGCATCGACGGCAAAGAGCTGCTCAGCTACATCCGTGCTGTCAACTTCAACGGTGAGTTACACCCCTGGAGACTCACACACAGCTAGCAGAACATTTTACAAAGAAAAATTGACTCTTGCCACGTTAGCAATAATTAGGCTGTGTTACGCCTTCAGTTAAAAAAGGACAAATTACAGCCGTCAAATGCTGAGACGTTGCTCAGTCGTCCTGTAATCTTTATCCACCTTGAGTTGACTGATTCAGCTCAAACTTCAACAAGCTAAGCCCAATTCTGCCTCTAATTTGGCTCATCCTCATCATAAAAACATGCCGTCTGGCATTATTTTCTCTGTCAAAAATCATTAATCTCACTGATTTCCCCCAGATGTATTATCGGCTTATATTTTGCTTATGTGCTCTCGTATCACTTTGAACCTGTAGTGCTCAATATTTCATTTCCTTTCTCTCCATGACTTCCAACCAATGTTGACAACATTAAGTGGGTGAAAGACATTTATAATTCCATTTTAAATAACATCAGACGCCTCATTTAAATATTCTCTTATTAATCCATTTTTCTCCGCGATGCGCCGGTAACCTGCTTTTCTGTCTCCTTTTCATTTCCTGTGTTATTCTGTCAAAGGACTGTGCGGAATACATATGGGTTCGGGAGAATGAAAGCAAGGGAGTCTTATTGTGAGATTACGAGGAACGCTTCTCTGATTTTAGTTTTAGAGGCACGATTGGAATTGCATGAATGTATCCGCGTCGGGAATGTCGATGCAAAATATGTGTTGGTGCTTGTTGTGTACCTGCGCTATCTCTGTCTGTCATCGCCAGGAGTGTCGAAAACCAATTCACAGACAGGCATTGATTGCTGTTTCAGACTGCGACAGCAGGGTTGTGCTCAGGTGTGTTCTCTATATAGCTGGCCTAGAGGGTAGAGAAATCACCCCATAACCACAGGGTCAACAACTTTATACCCCAATGAATCACTAAAACCTTCTCTCTTCCTGAAAGTTGCCCGACCGCAACTGTCTCTGGCAGTATTTTGAGAGAACATAAAAAAGCTAGATTAGATTGAGCGAAAACGATGGGTTTGATGCTGAAGCCATCGAACAGGCACCTTGTATTATATGTTTCATATGCCTGTGACATCTTAACTCCACAGAAAGTTCCAGATAGTCTGGGACATTAGGGAAGTTGTGAGTTGAGGGCAGGACCACAGGATTTTGAGGGTAATTTTGTATTGTACATGGAGCCAGTGACGTGATGTCAGTACTGGAGTAATGTGTTGAATATTCCGTGTACGTGTAAAAACTCTTGCTACTTAATTTTGATTGCGCTGGAGCCGTCCTACGTACTGTTTGGATAATCCTGCAAATAAAGCATAACAGTAGTCTAACCTGCATGAGATTAATCATTTTTTTAATTGAGATCACTATCTGAAATGAGGCCAAGGTTTCTAACTTGGTCACTGTATTTTAGAGACAGAGATGCCAAATGTAAATTATTTTCTTTTGACTTTTAGGACCAACTATAAGTATCTCCGTTTTTTCTGTATTCAGCTGTAAAAACAAAGTGTGTGGACATCCAGCAATTAATCTCATTTATACAGTTGTAAACAGGACTGAGATCATCAGAGGAAAGGGAAATGTACAGCTGCATGTCATCAGCGTCTGTGTATGATACTGTATATTGTGTTTCTTTATGATTACGCCAAGCAGAAGCATGTGCAGATTGAAGAGCAGTGGCCCAAGAACTGACCCTTGTGAAGCCCCATGGAGCATTTTTGTTTCTGCAGATTTAAAACTACGACGGGAACAAAACAAAGCGTGTGTCCTTTAAGTAGGACGGAAACCAGTTAAAAACAGATGTAGAAATGTATGCAAACTAGCACATATTTAATAAAAAAACACCAAATTTACATATTTAAATACCCTTTACCCTTTTTAACCGGCTCCGTTTTTCTTCCCGGCTAAAAGTTGGTTGCAGTTTCCATGATGAAAAGGTGACGTACTTTGGTGCCCAGTCTTCTAAACCGCCTGTAACATGAAGCCGTTGAATTGAAATGTCAGGATCGACCATGTCAAGGACAGCAGTAAGATGAAGCAATATTTAAAATTGAATCTCTGAGTCCGTGTTTATCTTACGGTCATTGATTACTCTAATAAGAGCTGTTTCTGTGCTGTGATTGGCTCTGAAACCAGTTTGGTATTCTATCTATTGTAAATTGAAAGATATTCATCCAGTTATTTGTATCCAAGTATTTTGCTCAGAAAATGAAGATTGGTCTGAAATAGAATCTAGATTGTTTTTATACGGAGGAGAGGAGAGAAGCAAGGGACATGCTAGTCTACAAACATTAATAATATCTTCAATGTATTTATAGTTTCATCCAGAACTTTTCTTTTTGTTTGTATCTTTGTCACCTTTTTTTCGCCATTGATTGAGTTTGCGTGCCTGTTTAAATCAAGCAAATCGAAACGTCTAAAACATAAAAAACAAATATGTGGAATGGTCCTGGAACATTGAGACAAAAGATGCAAGAATGAAACCGTTTAAAAGGCCTCTCGAACGGACAGATAAAGGGTTTGCTGGGTGGCTCTTTGTTGCAGTTACTCGCATCTGGTTTGTTTACATCGACAGCAGCCTGCAGGATTTAAAGCTTTTAAGCCTGCTACTTTATTTGTGTTCATGTGTTAATGCCCGGGTGTATTTGTGTGGTCCAATTAAAAGTAGTTTTGTTATCGACCTGTTTCGGGTCGGCATGACATTGATAACACTAAAGAAGAAAAGGGGCAAAGATGGAGGTAGTTATATCTCTCTTTGTGTGTGTGGCACATAAAGAGAGAGGGAGAGAATAAGTTATAGTTTCTGGATCATGGATTCTCTATCTCTCTGCTCTGTCTGGATCCATACAACCTTTCGAGTATAGCCACATAAAGAGAACAAGCCTGAGTGAGGGGGAGAGGATCATTTCAAGTCATTAGGGCAATGATTGTTTTCCTGTTGGGTTCAAGACAACTTAACTTACAAAGTGAAACCTACCAGGCCAAGAGTGACAAGAACGGGAAGGGAGGTGCAGGAAAGCAATATGGACATTTGGCAAGTGACTATGAAGTAATTAGGCAGTGGTTATTAGGAGGTGTTTAACCCTTTGGAATTTCAAGATGGACATCCCCCTCGAACAAGATGGGTATCCCTAAGACTTCCTCATCCTCTTCATGTAATATCGTTAACAGTCATAGTTATAGCTCACTGATTTTGATAAATCGTGAAAATTCAAAAAGTTGGCATATTGTGCAGAGGTGTCATTCAGCATTCAATCATTTATGCAAACAGTGATGCATGCACATGAAGCTGCGTTTTCCCCATTTCCGTTCGAAAATTGTACAAGGCAAAATATGCAATGAAAAAACATATTTGAATGTTAAATATTGGAAAAAAATATATCTTCATACAGTGAGTTTTCAAAATAATATCTTACCTTAAAAAAAAGTGGAGGCTGGTGCATTACAGAGCAAGTACGACTAACAATAAGGACATGAACCCTGGAGCAGCAATGACACCCGGTGCTGTCCAGCTTTTGTATGTCGAGTGAGTTCATTGCGTTATCCAACGAAACACACACAAGCGGGCACATCAAAAGTATGCAGAAACTAATGCGCACACACCAAGGCCTTCATGGAATCCAAATCTAAGGCTACATCCACACCACTACGTTTCCATGGAGTTTCAGAGCAACGGAAACTAAGGAGTTTAGAAGCGCTACCGAAGAAAGGTAAGTTCGAGAACTCCGTGGTTACCTCGTAGTGTGGACAGCGGCAACGTAGACCTTTTGAAAACGATGACGTAGACACCCAGCTTCGCTGATTAATTTGGTCTCAGCAGTCACGACTTGTCCTTCTCTGATTGACAATTTCATCAATGTGTGTGTTTGTGTTGTTCGTAACAAGTGTATGATTTGATGGAATATACTTTTGTTGTTTGGAATGGTAGCTCAGTCTGGTACAGATGCTTTTCTTGTCTAACCAACACACACACACACACACACACACACACACACACACACACACACACACACACACACACACACACACACACACACACACGCTGCGGTCGCCCACACGGTTTAACTTGGCCTATTCACATTCCCCTGGCTTTGTTGGTCGTTAATAGATCCCAAAGTAGCTTTTCAAGCACAGCCATTGCTAATGTTTATTGCCCCATCACTCTTTTACTCTCTTGTTGCTGTGTACTATCCTTTCCTTGTTTCTTTCTTTCATGTCTCTGTCCTTCACTCGCTGCCTCCTTTTGCTGCATCGTCCTCTCTATTGTCTGCCTTTCACCATCCCTCTCTTCCCTCGTCTTCTCAGCTTCCTGTCGGGCTCAGTCTGCTCTTGTGTTCTCTTGCTCTCTCCTACCACTCCTACTCCATAAATGCATTGACTCATCACTTCATTTAGTCAGCCGTTTTCAAATTATTTTCAGTTTACCCTTTTTTTAAAGGATTGTCACATTTTTGTGGTGTATGCATTTCTAGTAGAGTTGAGTGTAATGTATCTATTCTTCTGAAACCACTTAGCTTTTGCATTTTAGATCCCTACGCATATTTCAGTGTCGGACAGACACCTTTCTCGGACGCGTTTACAATTATTTGTCATGATTTGGTCATTTGCGCTGAAGTTAAAGTCCCCCTAAATACAAGTCCCATTTGTAAGTCCTAACAAATCAAAGTCCACTTCTTACTTCCTCGCCTGCTCTTTAGTGCAGTGCGATGTCAGCTGATGGAATTGCACACAAGGGTACCGTTTGTGATCTCGATTTCCCTTTATGATTGTAATATCGTGTGTAATGTTTTGGATGGGTTGGTAAGCAAAGTCAGAACAGGAGAGCTTTGTCCTCCACACAAGTGTGTGTGTGTGTGTTTTCATGCAAGAACATACTCTCATTGTGAGGTTATCACTGCCAGGTTATATCTCCTGCTGGGAGACAAGATGGACTTCGCCATGGGAACCGTCTTGCACTAATTAGAGGGGAGATGATGAACTCTGTAGCTGCCTGCACAACCTCAGGGAGAAAGAGAAGTAGGGGATAATGAACTCATAATGACCTCAGAGAGACACATGGGGAGACGGCACTCGAGGAGTAACTTTGCTTGAAGATGACGAACTTGGACCAGGCATTAATGATGGAGAGAGGAAGAGGGAAGGAAGGAGACAGAGGGGCTTATGGGAGTGGAGATGGCCTTGGAGGGAGATGGAGGGAAGAACATGTGAAGAAGAGAGGAGGGTGTGGTGGAGGGGAAAGAGAATCAGAGGACATACATGGAGCAAAAAAAAGATGGAGATCTGGCTTTGTGTTGGCGTAGAGAGATAGCAGCAAGATCAACTTTGCTACTAACAGCTTAGGATAGAAGGAACACAGATGTGAAAAGTCCTCTACCATGCCTTCATGTGGCAAGGAAACAAAGGATGGTCCTAGTAAGAGTGGAATGGAAGCATGCAACCATGCAAGTTGTGGACTATAGCTGAGTAAAATGAAAAGGGAAGAGATGGAGAGACAGAGAAGATGTGCTGAATGAGATATATCTCACACTTTACCAGGGCATCGTGACCCTGAGAAGAAAGAAACTTTGGAGAAAACAATGAGAACGATAAATGTTATATCGCATGGCATTAGAAAGAAAGGGATGGGAGAGACAGACTCTTTAACTTTAAGTTCCAATCTTGAGAGAAAGATAGCAGAGGTGACGGGCAAATAGAGACAGAAATTGTGAAACAGTGGGCGTATAGGAACTCAAACTTTCCTGGGTCAGGGCAACCTTGGGAAGGAGAAGATGGAGCGTGAAAGAATGTCTGACTTTCATCCAAAACAATATGTCAGAGGAGGGAGATGTCTGACTGATGATGAACACAGGTCATCTCCAAAATGCATTTGAAAATACACGTTTGTTTTTTTCTCATTTGTTTTGCCACTGTTAAACTGATAAACAGCAGGTATGGTCACAACCCTCAATTCAAAGCGACACTTAAAGAGACAGCACCTGTATAGTGCGATTGGCTGTATTGATACAGAATGTAGATGATAATAGTCCCGGCTGTAGAACCTTGGCTATCTGAGTCACTCGGCATGACAGAACGGCATACAGAGTGAGCAGTTATCTGAGGGCTGCAGCTGCACACTGAGGCAGTCATGGAAATGTGTATCACTGAACTGTAATGGGGTCTTTACATAACAGGACATTTTAGGGAAATAGGCTTTAGGAGCTGCAACTTTGATATTCAATTACTCATTTTAGTCATTTTTAGAGGGAAAAAAAGCCAAACGTGTGCAGGTTCCAAATATTCAAATATGGGGTCATACACGTAAGTGACATAAATATAGTTTGCATTATTCACATTAGACAAGCTATCTAAATGCACGATTCCAAGCAAGGCGTTTTTGCAAAATTGTTCTGACATTTTATACACTTATTTCTCAATTGATAAAAAACAAATTGGCAGTTAGTTGCAGCCCATATATGCTTTCTTTTCAGATAGATGAGGTCATTGATACCACACGTCTGTTACCTTGTTTCTGCCCAGTAAACATTGAGGTAGAGGCATGAGGCGATTAGCATAGTGTAGCATAAAGAGTGGAAAAGAGTTAGCCTGCCTATGTCCAAAGTTTAAAAAGTCTGCATGTAAACATATCTAAAAGTCGCTGATTAGGGGGTTGCGTAGTGTAAGTATATCTGGTGCAGAGGGTTGGAGAAAGCCAGGCTCACTGCTTCCAGCCATCGCGCTAAGCTAAGCTAAGCTAAGCTAATCGCCTCCTGGTTCTGGCTTCATACCTGACAGTGGTATCGACCCTCTCGTCGAGCTCTCTGCAAGAATTATTTCACAGTATTACAATAATGACATTTCAAATGATATCAAGTCTTGTACATCACAATGTTTATATTTTAATATGACATTATTTCATGCCGGTCTTCTGTGTGTTCACGTCCGTCCCTCTGGCACACGGACACGGACTAGACTCCTTAGACTCGCACATAATCTCCTACTTACTACCTGCTGCTCCCTTACAAGCAGCAGGTAGTAAGCAGGAGATTATTGACATTACGTCCAACCTTGTGCAGGTGGTATCACCCACTGTAAGCTGAAGGTGTACACTTGGCTGGTTTAGAGAATGACTGACAGCCCAAACAGAAAGTCAGAACATATACTGTCAATTTACTGACTTGCAGACTGACGTCTCACTTTTTGAGTCTATATATAGCCTGTATTACTCTCTTCATTATCTTCTCAGTGTTCTATATTACCTCTTGCAAATGCGACAGACTAATTTCTGCAAAGGGGGAGGGGGGGGTCATTCAATTTTTTGATAAGAAAACAGAATAAGAAGAGGCAGATATAAAAGCAATCAAACAGAACGCCAACATGAACGCAGTAGAGAGGCAGGCATGTATCCGCACAGACACAAAAACAACCTGGGATTGGAGCCGAATGGAGTTTGAGGAAACGAGAGACGGGAATAATAATTTGATATTGCATATCCTAAGACACCACTAAATCTCACATCTCTGCAGCTTTTTTTTTGACACCAAATATATATACATCCTGTCATGAATGTGTTGCTGAGGGAGATTAGATTTAACCGGATAAAGCTGCGGAGACAGACAAATACAAGCGCGCCTAATCTTCTGACAGACAGAAGGTGCTCGGCTTTAACATACATGACATCCTGTTCTGTTGGGATGGATGGAGGTACCAATGGATGAATAATGAACAGTGGAGGGTTATGGATGTATTGACTGTATGAGCCGCTGTATCTGTATCTGTGTTTATGGCTTTGTCCTTTTGAAAGGAAGAGTTGAAAAACGCTGGAAAGTTCTTTCTATATCTCATATAAACTGAAATATATGCTGCAGGACACTACTTATGCGTAACATAATACAGGGCTGTATCTCACGGGTTACTACAAAAGTCTGAAACGAGTGTAATATCATCACCATTACTGTTCACCCGCTCCTCTCCCCGCGCCAAGTCTGGTAATGGAACTCCTTGTTTCTCGTTTGTTTATTTCTCCTCTCCCTCGCTTTCATTCCCTCTAAATTGTATTTCCATCCCCCGTCCAGGCTGTTTTGTCTCTTTTGATCACTTTTATTGTGGCCCTCTCCCTCTGTTTTTATGGCTTTTGTTTTCACTTTCACTCTCTTTCCTAACCCCCCCCCCCCCCCCCCCCTCCCCCCCTCAGACTGCAGCAAACGCAGATCATGACACAGATGGAGGCTTCTTAAATGAGTTTTCTGTAATTACTGGTGATTGCCAAACAAAACTGTTTTGTGTTTTACAATCTGCTTTCTCGCATTAGTCGGTTCGTCTGAATAAAGTGTGCAGTTTGTCTTCAGTTAAACATTTTTTTTTTACTCCTTCTCGACAGTCTTTCTTTTGTTCTGGTCCTCCCTCTCCCTCTTAATCTCACTTTCACTATTTCGCCAATGTTTCATTGTTATTGCCAGGAAGATCGAGATCCTCTTCAAACATGTAATGTTTCTTTTGCCTGTTCTATCATCTGCTCTGTTTCTCTCTGACAAATCTCCCTGTCTGCCGTTTCCCCTACTCAGCCGAGGCTTCGTGATAACAGCAAAGGCTGATAGAAGCAGAGAGGTTTCAGGGGTAAGGGTGGACAGACAGAGGGAGAAGGGGAGAGTCAGAGCACTTTGGAAATACGCATAGGAAAGGATGGGAGAAAATGGGTCGTTTTGAGGTAGAGAGTGGCGAGATGAAACAAGGCGAGAAGGTAAATAGAGAGAGAGGAAGGAGAGACAGCTGCTGAGGAAGCAGGGAGGGTTGGCCAGCCATTCAGCAAGCGGTGAAAACTGGCTCGCAGGAAGCTGCAAACAGACTGCAGAAAAGTAAATTGATGTGATCGAAAAATTCAGAAAGGAGTGCGGAAATAAGCCATGGAGGTCTGGATTCAAACAGCTGAGTTTCAGGTACTTCCTCCACCGGAGACTGTTATTATGAAACTGGCATTATTTTGTGGGATGAGTTCCGGCTTTATTATTACTTTTCTTCTGTCATTTCTTATTCTCTTTCACTGTCCGCCATCTCGTTCTCTCACACAGATGGGAGCCTGCTGGCAAAAGCTCAGAACAGACACGCACGGACCCATGTTTTATTAATGCGTGCTGCATTTGTCGTCCTTGCATCCATCTCCCCGTCGTAAACATTTAGACTCTTGGTGTGAAGACGTGCTATTCACCCTTAGTGTTGCCAAAGTGAACCAGGCAAGGCTGAGGGGCTTTATAACAGCCCTTCTGCTTCTTCCTCTCTCGCTTTTTCTCTCCATCCATCTCTCTTTTTGTACTTCTTTTGTCTCACTGTCGCTCTAGCTCCAGTAACAGGGGGCGGTTGTGTTCATGCACTCTCGGCCCCTCTCCTTCCATCTGTTTCTATCTCTATCTCTGTCAGCCAGGGAGGTTTTAAAGCCTATGCTAATAGACATTCTCAAACAGTTCTGTAGCTCCCCATCCATTTTCTCCCCTTTGTCTGTCAAACTAAGAAAGTTTGGAGTCTTTTCAGTTTGCCAGATATGTGATATTCGCACATATTATCCTGTGTTCACCCTCATTTTCCCTCTCCTCTTTTGCTTTTATCCGATCCTTGTGTGTGTGTGTGTGTGTGTCTATCTGTCAGATAGACAGTGTTTGATGCTTTCCCGCAGACCTGTTACTCTCCTTCTTTTACTTCTATCTTACTCTGCCACTCATTTTCCTCCATCTTTCTTCTTCTTCTCGCTCTTATTTTGCCTCTCTGCAGCCGTTAGAGTTGCTGGCTTAATATTGAGGCTTTCCTGATGCCGTGCTCACTTGTATCCTTGTATCTCTTATTCATTTCTTCTCTTCAGATTCAGATGGATGCGACTGACATTGAATGTACCGAAACGTAGCGGCAGAGCAAATCAAGTCTTCATCTACTTCCCTTTGCCAGTATTAGTGTTCCACTCTCATTCTCCTTTCCGCGGGTTTGTCTCCATCTGCCAGTCCATTTCAGCTAGATTTAAATTCACCGTGGCTTCATTGCATGAAATCTTCTCACGCGTTAGTCGATATCCTGTTGCATTATTATAGCAAAAGGTGAACTTCCCTTGCAAATCAAGAGGAAAGATGTGGGTTTCTCTGTGAAACTGTTCCCCAAAGCGAAACCCTCTGACTCTGCAGGGAAGCTACAGAGCAGCACTGCCTCTGGGCAGGCAGGGAAACATCTTCTTGCTCAGGGACACTTCAGCAGAGCTTCTGCCGGTGTTACCGCGGTGCTTTGCAGTTGCAGTGAGAGAACCTGCGGAGTTGAACTTAAGTCGAGGAAAACGTACGCTTGCACTTTCAAACTCGCATGTTCACGCTCCTTCGGTCGGCCATTCTCACCACGCTCAAGCTGTCGAATCCGAGGACTCAACCGCCCCCGAATTAGAAGTGAAACTCGTGGATTTCACTGTTATTTCCCTCGGAGGGGAGTGAGACAATTCATTGTGTTAACTAAATCTGCCCCCGAGCCTTTTTATAGCACTTCCTGTGTGATTTAGCAACTTGTCAGCTTGATTTAGGTTCTGCAAAAATGAATAACAATGAGAAATTTGCTTGAGAATAATTGACTCTGTCCTCACAGAACAGGTATTTTAAGGTGGAATACTGACTAATTGGTAGTTACAGTAAAAACATGTGTGTTCTGTGAAAGGTCATTTACAAAAGACTGTAATGAATAATATATAATTGTAAGTTTGAATTGGTTCTGGCAAGAAAAGTTGAAAAATAATTACCACAATGCATGATTTATTTAACAATGCCTGCCAAATGCTGATTTAGCGATATGCAAATAACGTCAGTGTCGACGCGGAGAAACACGCGTCCTGTTTCCCATTGCGTGACTCTAGTGTGGTTGTTTGTGTGGGAACAGAAATGTGTTTCACTTTCAGGTTATGTCGGAGACATTTCTTTCCTTTAGTGCAGCATCTTGCCTTGAACAACATGTGAGCTATGACTACAAGAATGAGGCGGTAGTGTGTTGCCAGGGTCATGGCAACTAAAGCGAGATGTTGATAAAAGCTTCGTGTTTGTATGTAACTGCTCCCACGCTGATAAAGCTGTGCAGCCAGAGTACATTAACACGTTTAATACAGGTTGTGTTTCTATGCCCCCCGAGGCTGGTGAGAGCCGTGGCCGCAGACGTTACGTTTTCGGGTTCTCCGTCCGTCCAATCCCGTTCTCGTGAACACGATATTGCACGGAAGCTTAGAGGCAATTTCACAAACATCCACTTGACCTGAATGATGAACTAATTTAGAATCCGCTCGTCACTATGACTCAAGAATGATTGTGACAAAAACACAACAAAACCCCCCACCCCCACAAAATGATGTAGGCCAGTAAGCCTGTCCATGTATCTCTTGAACCAAAACATTAATCAGAACTGATGAGATGTTGTCAGCTACCTGTTTTCCCAAAATATTGGCCGATGCTGCCAGCTCCTGTCATGCTATGTGTGTTTTGCAGTAATTGCTGTTGCTTTTAAAACCTGCGCCGTCTTTATCCACCCGACTCAGAAATCATGAACAAATGGTACAAACACCATGGGATTGAATTATCATGTTCTACTCAAGGTACCCACTGCTTTCAGAGCAAATAGTCTGTTTTTGTGCTGCACAATTTAAAGTACCTGCCAGCTCTGCGCCAAACATTTAGTTGCTGCGTCCCTAACTCGCTCTAATGAGGCGTGATTGGGGCAAAGGAAAAACTAGAAGATCGTCAGCCAACAGGAGACTGATGAGGAAAATATGACATGTTCATCACTGGGTGAGAAATAAACCTTTTTTACAGACCAATCAAGTAAGCTCAAATAAAACAGGGCAAGCCCTTGTTGGTGAGCCCTGTATAATCTCTGATGACTATAATAACTTAATTGCCTCTCCTTGTTTTTGTTACTTTTTATGTTGGTTTTCCCACTTATTGCTTCCTTTCATTTTATACTATAAATTAGTGCAAGGAAGGCAGAATGGAGGGACATTGAGGGAGAGAGGGTTGGCCTGGGGGGGGGGGGGAGAAGAGACCAAAACGGATTAAGATGGGTTGAAAACAAGGGAAGAAGGGTGTCAATCAAGGAATTGATAAATTAGTAAACAGAGGAAATAGGAAGACAGGAAAGGACAGAAGTGTGGGACCAGATAAAAAGCGAGAGTTGGTAGATTTAGGCATATAAAGTAGGAACAAAGATAAGAGATGAGCGAAGAGATGATCATAAAAAAAGGACACTGCAGTGAATGACAATAGAGGAGAATATGAGAAAGAGGATTGAAAGAAAATGTGGTGGCTGTAGTTTTCACTATGTCCTGTGACTAACCCTCATCACCCTCTCACTTGGACGAGGTAAACAGAAAAACCCATTTGTGTTTCACGCCTGCTCATTTCCCAGAAAAAAGGAGAGAAGATTAAAAAGATATGCCGATCCGGAGGACAAGAGGGAGGGAGAGGAAGATGAATTGAGACGGAGAGGGAAGGGATGGTGAGAGCGAGTGGGGAATGCATGCAAAGCAATGCAGTTGCTCGTCGGCTTGTAAAGGATCGAGAGCACAAGGGCGGTGATGTGTTGAAATGTTGGTTTTTTTATTTGGCTACCGGGGCATCGTTGGGTGCTTTGTTGGCGTTGCGGTAGGTTGTAGCATGTCACTCTGTTGCTAGGTGATCACAATGGTGTCGTTGTGCGATTTGGTTTCTCCACAATATGAGGAAATTCCCCAATGTGCGACAACATTGTTCAATATTGCGCTGAAAATATGACTTTGTGATTAATATGGTTTACGTTTCCTGTGTCAGCGTGGTTGTCTTTAAATTGAAGAGGCAGATTAGAATTGAATGTTTTAAATATAACTCGGTCCGGAGCAGCAACAGTAAGTCGATAGACAAACTCATTCATATTTCACTGGAAATGGATCTAAAATATCAACAAAATAAATAATATTCCTCAGTGAAATTTAGAAAGAATGAAGAACACAGGCATTAGCCAATACCAGTCATTTCTCCTCTCCTCTGTCCTCGTGTCCTCTATCCTACTCCCTCTGCTGATTTGATTCACTGTCAGCAGGTCAACTAAGTTTAAAGTCACTTTAAGACACGTGGCCGACTAAACAGTAAGACTACGTACAGACAGCTTTGTGTAGGGGAGGGTTACGCAGCGCCTACACTTAATGAGGAAATAAAATAACAACACAGAGGCTCTGTAGTCTGCACCAATAACACAAACAACTTTATTACTCCAACCTTGTCAACAGCACACTTCACCGCTGCACACTACTTCTGTTCCCTTTTCGGTCTATAGCTCCAGGGCCCGTTTAATAACAGGTTGCAGAAACCAGCCCTACATTGGTAGTCAGGTAGCCTTTTGCCAGGTGTTAATTATTCATTTTCATATCGGGATGATGTCCAAATTTCAGTCGGCACTATTGCATTTGTAGCACTGGCTGCATGCCGTATTCAAATCAATGCTGTCCGGGTTATATAAAGAAGTCAAACTAATTGTGCGGTTCCTGTACTGCGGTGCACAGAGAGTTGCCAGAAGGACAGTAGTCATTAGTTTCGTGAGTCTGTGTGTGAGCGGGGATATTAAAGTGGAAGGGGTAATAGTTACAGTTGGACATGTCACACTTCTCGCTGGAAGGAACCTCATGCATAATTTGTGGCAGCAATAAGAGCTCGAGACCTCTACTTTTGTTTCTCAATTTAATCTTCCTTCATTTATCTTTTTCCACTCTCTCTCCATTCACCTCATTCTTGCTCATTCTGTCATTATATGTGTCCCTCATTACTTATGATGAGTGAGAGAGTCTTTACTCATCTGACTGAGTTCATCCCTGCTCTTTTCACCTTTGTTTCTCCTCTTCTTGTCTCTCTCTTTTTTTTATCTCAAACACTTTTCCTTTGTCGTTGCACTGTATCGATGACTGATGTTATGCAGGTGGAATTTCCATAATGCAGTGCTTTTTTTCCACATCCTCACTTGTAATTGGATTTCCTTTATGCTCTGCCAGATTCAGCGATCTGATTTGATTGTGTTGCTACATAAAAGACACAAAGTGAGTGAGCGAGAGAGGGAGACGGATAAAAGGTTTGTGTTCAGCCTTATTGATAGTGAGAAAACTAAGCCTTAGAGGACACGTAAACGTATCCATGCGTGTGAATTATTCAATCGCACTCTCTACAACACACACACACACACACACACACACACACACACACACACACACACACACACACACACACACACACACACACACACCTTTTGCAGGTACAATACAACACGTCCTAGATTAAAGATCTGCAACTCTTCTTCTTTCACCTCCGCTCATTAACACATCACCTGAGGAAGGATTACTTCATTCAATTTATATGTTCCCCTTGTATGTAGTTGATGTATTCATGCCTTTTTTTTGGAGCACAATGTGTTATTTCATATATAAATTGTCATATCGTAAGTAGAAGTGATATTTGCAATATATTGATAGCTTAATTCACTGGTTCTCAACACTCTAACTTTGTACTGTTTGGGTTAATTATACAGTTTATCAGTTGATCCAGTTGTTGAATATAATATGAAACATCCATAAAACGTCACTTGGTCAGGGCTTTTCAATGTTTTTTTCTTTATTTCCTTAAGCACTAAGATGATACATATTCCCATATTTTATCAAAGATCCCCCCCCCCCCCCATCATCGTCTAACCTTTATCCTTCTTCTTCAGGAGTTGTGCTGATTATTTTGGGGATCAATTAAGAACGGAACCATTGGAACACACCATCAAAATGTAACTGTATCACATTCAACAACTAATGCCCCCTCTCTCCAACATCTTCTGTGTTTGATCCAGGAAGTGCCGGTACACCAGTGGTTTTTAATGAGAACGGCGATGCCCCAGGGAGATACGATATCTTCCAGTACCAGATCACCAACCGCTCTACTGCAGAGTACAGAGTCATCGGCTCCTGGACCAATAAACTACGCCTCAAAGTGAGATTTATTTCACTTTTTCACTGTGCAAAACAGCCCATATATTGTTGCTCATGTGTTCTTTTCTATCTGCGATTGCGAGTGTTGATTTGAGTGGTTTGTTGAAGCTTTCGAGGCATTATAGGCCATGATTTCAAAATCCCCCGCCGCTTTGCTGGATTTGTTTGAGTTGTTGCTTTCGTTCAGACGCAAAACTTAGCTGGAATTTAGCATTTTTACAAGAAAGTGTGAATGCTGTCAGAGTGCTGCATGTTGTGTGCTGACACACACCCACACAAGGTCACATACACACACACACACACACAATCTGTGAATGCTGGCACCAAAACAAAAAAATGGAATCCCATTGTCTTAGCCTGTCTCTCTCACACCACACACACATGCACACAAACTCCTTGAGCACCTCGGTGTGGTTGGTGTTTTAAATCCACCCAGGACTTCATTAGAAAGGCCAGATGGGGGGGGGGGGGGGGGGGGGGGGGAGGGGAGAGGAGAGGAGAGGAGAGGAGAGGAGAGAGAGAGAGAGAGAGAGAGAGAGAGAGAGAGAGAGAGAGAGAGAGAGAGAGAGAGAGAGAGAGAGAGAGAGAGAGAGAGAGAGAGAGAGAGAGAGAGAGAGAGAGAGAGAGAGAGAGAGAGAGAGAGAGAGAGAGCGCACATGAATGGGCGCTTTGACAGTTGACAAATTAACAGATGCATTTTGACCGCTGAAGCACAAGTCAAGCCTGTTAGCTCCGTGGTGAATGTTCTTTTGGACATTTACTCTGTTTTTTTTGTGGTGCATGTTTTACGCTTATTGTTGCAAAATTAGGTGTCTGTATGTAATAATTCTGAAAGAACTGATAAGGCCTTGAATGAAGAAAAGTTTTAAACAATTTACACTTACACACACTATACACATACATGAGAGTATTTCTCCTGACGGACATTTTAAGCAGTCCTGAACAGCCTGTAACCCAATAGTGTGTGTGTGTGTGTGTGTGTTTTCTATATGTGTGTCAGTGATCAAATCAAGTCCATTTTCTCTGTCCCTGATGAGTTTTGTCCTCCTAACTAGTTTTGTTGGACTGGTACATCGTGTGCCTGTTTAAAACAGTAACGCTCCATTTTACCCAGCACCCTCGGCAACGGATGGGAGCTCAGGGACTGGGTATAATTACAAAAACTCACACATAATAACGACAAATTGAAACTCACACATAGCAGACATACGGAAAGCTCAGGGAATCGCAATAATGGCAGCGTGACACAAGCACAAACAAACAAAAGTGCACACATGTTGGAATATGCGCACACACACACACACAGAAGGAAATACAGATGGCCTATTTGTGCCAGATCTGATTATGGTCTGATTGCTGGCTTCCAGACTAGCTGGTGTTAGTTTTGTGCCCGGCAGCGCTCAGGAAAACAATCAGAGGATCTTCTTGTGCTAATTGCTCTCCGAGTTGCCCTGAATGCACACTTGCTGCAGGTACAGAGTGTTGCAGGACTGTGAACACAAAGTAATGTCAGCTGCAGCAGATGGCAGCTAATCTTTGTGTCGCATGATATCCCACAAGAAGGTGGAGGGAAGTTTTGTAATGCCACATGCACTTCAGACAAAAACAAAATCTTCATCTGTCACATGGGACAGATCTCACACCTCTGTCTCCTCACCTCTCCTTCTCCAGGTCGAGGCCATGCGTTGGAAGACGGGCGACCCATCTCTGCCGCCCTCTGTGTGCAGCATCCCGTGCCGCGCAGGCGAACGGAAGAAAGTGGTCAAAGGCGTGCCGTGTTGCTGGCACTGTGAGCGCTGCGAGGGATATCACTTTCAGGTAGATGTGTGGAGGACGCACAGGCCACCTGGACTTGCTGTTGTGCTTTGTTGGAATTATGTCTTTCACCTGTGATGGAGAACTTCAAGGCTTGTGTTTGTTTTGTTGTGTCCTGCTGTATTCATCGTGAATTTGGCACAAACTTAAAAAGAAAGAATGCAAAAAAGCTTCCGTTAACAGCAAGATTCTGCAGTGTTGGTCAAGAACATAATGCTAAATGTACCATGGCGCAGGATTTTAGCCACTTTGTTGTGTGTATAGTCTCAGTAAGGCTCGCCATAACATTGCAGATGGTGTCTGAGTATATGGATGAACCATTTGTGGGTCTATTTTTTTTTTTCAAGAGACTTTCCATTAAAAACTGTATGCTGTCTGAATACTTGCATTACACGCTTCACAGGTCGCAGGCAGAAAAATACACCTGAAACATAATTCACTTTTTGTCACTCAATCACTGCGGATTTAGTAAATATTTACAAAGCGTGTACTGTTTGAAATTGTCTACTTCAAAATATAAAACCAAGTCACAGTCCAGCGTGATCCATCCTGGTAATGCATTCTGGTGATCTATTGCAAAGTGTTTTTGTGGAAATATATGAAAAAAAAAAAAGAGTTATTGACTTTTTGCATCAATGTAAGCGCTTCACTTTCTATTCATCTTGTTACTTTCAAAATAACAACAAGAAAAGAGATTTCTCTGACTGATAAATGGCCTCGATTGTTGCGTTTTTCAAAAGCCTCCAAAATGCTCTCAGCCTAACCGGTTCACTTGATCCGTCAGTTGAAGTGGAGAATTTTACCAGATGCTCTAACCTCGGCAGAGCTTCTACAGCCACAACTGGTTGCATTTGTTGGAATCAAACTATTGAGATTTGTTTGCAATGACAGCACTTTGACACAATGAACATGTCGGTCTCCGCATGCATCTGCTCTCTGAGTTCTGCCCCAGGCAATCAAGAGAAAGCCACTTAGGTGGCCCATTTTGGATTCATATAAGCAGGAAGAACCCCACAGATGCTATTATAACAAATGGAAGTACATAAGTACGTACTCATTTTCCAGTTACATGCGTTTCCTGTAACATCAATAAACCGTCAACACATTTACAGTCTATTTGGGATCTCAGTGGATTGGAAAATAGCGAACAAGTGTTCAAAAATGTATATCATGTGCGAGTCAGATGACACACAACAGCTCAGCCTCAACTGATTGGTAAAGTAATCAACTGTTAGTGATTCACAGTATATTTGCATTTACAGATTTACCATATTGTGTGTCGGGTTTGGAAGAAACCATTTGGGAATTAAGTGTATGATCTGTGGGAGCTACAGACAGATTTACCAGACACTAAACTTGTCTTTACTTGACACTATTAAAACGGTCCCTCCCCAGGCATCGGAGTTCACCTGTGAGCTGTGTCCATATGAGATGCGGCCCGACGCCAACCGCACCGGCTGTGTTCCCATCCCCATCATCAAGCTGGAGTGGCACTCCCCCTGGGCCGTGGTCCCCGTCTTCATCTCCATGCTGGGCATCATCGCCACCTCCTTCGTCATCGTCACTTTTGTCCGGCACAACGACACTCCCATCGTGCGGGCGTCGGGGCGGGAGATGAGCTACGTGCTGCTGACGGGGATCTTCCTCTGCTACGCCATAACGTTCCTGATGATCGCGGCGCCCGATGTGGGAGTGTGTTCGTTCCGGAGGATTTTCTTGGGCTTGGGGATGTGCTTCAGCTACGCCGCGCTGCTCACCAAGACCAACAGGATACACCGCATCTTTGAACAAGGGAAGACGTCTGTGACAGCACCCAGGTGACGAACACACACACACACACACACACACACACACACACACACACACACACACACACACACACACACACACACACACACACTGTGTTTGCCCTGTGGGTGTCCAGCACAGGTAGATTTCCATGAGTGTAGTAGCACTGAAGGTCACTGTAAGTGTGTTCTTTCTTTGCACTCCGAGATGTGTGTGTGTGTGTGTGTGTGTGTGTGTGTGTGTGTGTTAACACATGAAGACCTAACCCCCCCACACTTCTTCCTTACTGAGCTGCTTCTGCAGTCATTATTCATCATTTGTTCCTCATCCATTATTAATGAGAGTCATGAACTCACACTCACCTATTGTACTGTTTGCACTCAGTATGAGTGACTCTCGGAGAGAGCATCAACTCAGTGACTCAAATGTTAATGTGGTATTTAATAGTGCTCCGGTTCTTGTCCGTGCTACCCAGATGGTCATCTGTCGTTCCTTCAGCACCGTCCATTTGTAAGAGTTAGTGTTATTGTCCTCCTATGACTCGTGCATTTTTGTTTTTTATTCGTAATTAGGATTTCAAAATTCCAGGAAAGACTAGAAAATAAGCAAATTCAACTAAATGCAATGAACAACAATTAGAGAGTTATTTATTTTGCACAATTCAAACAACAAAATTTAAAATAATCAAACATAACAGAAATAAATGAATCACAGTGCAGGAAGAGACAGAAAGCCAACTTGGCTTATTTGAAGCCTCCACCTATATAATATTAAAATTTTACAAAATTACGAAGAAAAATAAAATATGCATAAGACATTACAACAAAATAAAGAAAGAAAGAAAGAAAGAAAAAAATAATAATGTAATTGACACACAATGGAAACACAATTGAGGTAAGAGATGCAGAATGATGGAGGGTTTTGAGGATCTTTTCAGGTTTCAGTGTGTGTTGTTGCTCCAGGTAGTCAGGCGCTAAGCATCCTTTGAGCCTGGGAGCTTGAAGGAGCTGGTTGTTTCTTCACTACAGTGGAGAGTGACAGTATAGGTTTTCTTGTTGGGTATTATTTCTGTATGGGCATCACTTTCCTTCTATCCAGTGCTCTATGTAAGGCCTCTCCTCACGAACCACTTTCTTCCCCGTTGCCTAAAATGTCATCATCACCTTTTCCCTGATCACCCACCAACATTTAGTGTGGATGCTTGTATGGCTTCATGTATAGGAATATAATATATATTCTCGACCTTTTAGATAATATGAAAACAGCCTTTTTTTCAGAATGATGAACAAGGATTTTTTTTGGTTAAAAATGTATTTGTAAAACACTTTAATGCCCAACGAAAAATCGAATCTGATAGAAAATGACATTATGCACGAGAATCTAGTCCTTTTAATGCGGCAGTAACACATTTTCATGTGCAGGTATTTCCTTGAGCACAAACGTTGGTGCAGGGGTTTGCCGCACCTCTAAATTAAACCTCTCACTCATATCAGCAATCGTCTCCTTCCCAGGTTCATCTCACCCGCCTCCCAGCTCGCCATCACCTTCTCGCTCATCTCCGTTCAGCTGCTGGGGGTCTTCGTCTGGTTCGCGGTGGACCCTCCCCACACGGTCGTGGACTACGGCGAGCAGCGGACCCAGGATCCCACCTCGGCGCGCGGCGTCCTCAAGTGCGACATCTCGGACCTGTCCCTCATCTGCTCCCTGGGTTACTCCATCCTGCTGATGGTGACGTGCACAGTTTACGCCATCAAGACGCGAGGCGTGCCCGAAACCTTCAACGAGGCCAAGCCCATCGGATTCACCATGTACACCACCTGCATCATCTGGCTGGCCTTCATACCCATCTTCTTTGGCACGTCACAGTCCGCAGAGAGGGTAAGCGTGTGAGCGCTTTTTGTCGCTTCTCTTTGTGCCAATGCTGCTAAATACGCTTACCTAACCTGCATACCTTAACTGCTGTCTTTTTACATTTCCTTTATGAACTACAGTCTACAGAGAGTGTGAGTATATTGCAGATGTCTGTATGTCATCCCCATCATCTTTAGTCTGCAAAGAGGATGAAACCATGATGTGTGTGTGTGTGTGTGTGTGTGTTTGTCTACGAGTCTGCGCGTCTATCTGTTGGATTACCCTGTAAATCAGTGGTTCTCAACTGGTCTGGCTGCGGGACCCACCATCACCCCTTAATGACAAGCTGGGACCCACTACCCAAATTATATATATAAATATATATATATATATTATATTTATATATATATATTTTGGGTATATCTCAAGAAGTCTAGTAGTAGTAACGTCTCTGTGTAGTAAACAACTGTCAAATCAAATAAAGAAAGTACACATCAATTATATTTTAAGAAATATTATTCTCATTTTTCAAATTTAACTGGATGGATTATAAATAATACATAGAAATACATGAATACATGTTCTTCTCAT